>APFE030745840.1:0-15219 GCA_000404065.3 Pinus taeda
CTATTTATATGACTTGTAATTTGGTTTTGAAAGAAATAGACAAATAATTTCTTGAGTAATATGTCTCTGATGTTTACACCTCTCATTTTCTTGTTATTGCTCCATTGGCTATGCTCTGCAACAATTACACCTCTCTTTCTCTTGTTATTGCTCCATTGGCTATGCTCTACAACAATAAGAGACAAATCAAGAAGTCCAACATCAGTCTCTTTCATACTTGCATAAATACAGAAGGGAACTAGTTCTTTTTCCAAGTCTCTCTTACTCTATTAATGAGTTCCTGATATTCTATAACTATTGCTCCATCCCGTCTACTCTGCAACAACAAGAGACAGATAAAGAAGCTATCTTGATGTCTATAATCTATGTACTCAGTATCGAGTCCCTGTTATTCTATAGATATTGCTCCATTTACTCTGCTCTGCGAGCATAAGAGATGGATAATGAATCTATCATGATGTATAGCACAAGAGGCCTACCACATGAAGTTCTCCTGCGTGAAGCGCACTGTAACTATAGAAATCTGTTTCGTAGTATTTGTTTCGTTCCTCTGGTTGATTTTCTTTCCAAGAACGATGGGTGATCTGAATTCCATTAATATGACCAAGTTACAGACGTCTCCAAATGGTTTCCACGTTCGGCCAGCATAAGGAGAGTGTCCCAATTCGTTCGGTCAGGATTTCTAGCTCGAGCCAATGCGCCATTCTGGGAGGCCCATGTATCTTAGAGATTTGTACGCCACTCTCGGAGGCCTATGTATCTTAGGGATTTGTATGGCTAATTACATATAAATCATGGAGTTATTTATAATGTTGTTATTATTCATATTGACACTCTGGAAAAATTTTACAAAAAGATAAATAAGAGATGCTCTCCGTGGAAAATTGTTTGCACTTTTGTTGCTAGCACACGAACACGCTATTATCCATTCAATTTTTTAATTGACTTTGTGCCATTTATGGTTTCATTCTAATGCCGATATTGTGTATCTCTATTTGATTTAATATTGCTACAAGTGTTTTGAAACAACTATGTTGGAACTACTACACACTTATATGTGGACTTTTAGTTAGAGCATGGGACTACATGCAAGATTCTTTTTGCATGATTTACTCCTTGATTTGCTCTTTCTTTTACTCCCCCGCTGGCTAGTTATCTACGGAACTTGTTGTAGGTGTTGAGTCTTCTCATTGATTACCACTATGGTGCATTACCTTGGGATCTTCACCGAGTGATGCTATATCATGAGCATTGTAAACTATTTTCTAATGAACCATTCTTTTGTTCTTTCGATTTTCTTTTAATGTTTTTGCTCTGCAAAGCGGTGTGTTCAACCTTTACTATCTAGATTCATCTGTGCAAGTTTTCTAACACATTTAGAAACTATGCCACTTTGGGTTTTATTTCAGAAAACGTCATCTGGAACATATTATGTATCTCTCTTTTCTTTACTATTGTTACATGGGTTTTGAATCAGTTGTGTCACTTATGTTTTTCATTTCAAAGAAACAATTAGTGCAAGTGTAAAATTTCTGAGAGCTTGAGACTGAAGAGAGTGTCATCTCAGGGGACAAATCATAATTTATTTTGGGAATTTTTGGTTGTCTTCTTTTTATAAAGATGATGGAACATAGCTATTTGAATTTTCAATTTCATATTGCTGAGGGGATATCATCAAGCAGAAAAAACCTCTAAACTGTCGTCAAGCCATTCCCAAACAAAATAATCGTTATAACCATCATCAAATCCTCCAAGGTTTTCTTAAAGACTAAAAATATTTTAAAAATTAAAAAAAAACAATTCTCCCATAAACCATTAAATCCCTGTAAATCCGTTAAAAACTGAAAAATAGGCTCCTAACTACCATTAATTCCATGAAATTCTTTTAAGGATTACATCGTAATGGCAATTGAAGGAGACTGGGTAAATCTACTTTAAAAATGTGAGCGAGAGGTGTTTTTTTCCACGTTATCTGAGCGTTAGCCATTGCAAGAGCATCCTACACACCACCCTGATGGTTCCTATACCCTTCAAAATAAAATTAGATAGGGAAAGAAAATTGTTGCCTAAATCGATTGTAGGACATCATGAAAGAAGTGGTGAACAACTCTGCAATTTTCTCTTGTCTGGGAATAATTATGGACAGGATTCCTTCCTCTGCACTACCCATCCCATGTTCCTTTCTGCTACAGATTTGGAAACATCTTTGACATACAGTACAAGATCGTATGGAATAATAGCAGTAACGATGAGCACTACTGAGCTTATCTCAATTGCAGATTGCTCAAGCTCGTTGATGTGGGGTCCCATCCGTCTCTGTTTCCTTTTCCGTTAATACTTTCAATATTTCGGCAACTCGACAACTTTTCCCATTTAGAGTGCGTCGATGGGTCTAACTCCTTGAAGTCAGTGGAAGTGGTTGAGAAGACATGAACTTAAATGCATTCAATGCTACCTCTGTGCCATGCATTTCAAATATCTTGGCGCATGGAATTTCAAATTGAAAATTGAGTGTGAAATTACTACAACAGGTTGTTTAACTGGGACGAGATTGCTATTTGCTTCATTTTAGTGTTGGGATTGATTCATTCAGCCTCTCGGGAACCTTTGTCGGAACTATCCCCATTGCAACAACATGCAGGGAAACTCTGCTTCAATCCGTGTACATCCCTTGGATCAATATCACTACTCCAAATCTTTCTCAACCATCCCTCCAGTGGAGTTTTTTTGAAGATGTAGCACGGATTGGGCACCACCACTGCCATGACATAAAACCCTTAGCTCCCCATCCTCGGAGTCCATCATGTAGGGTTTAGTAGTGACTTCGAAAACCGTCAAGTCCACGAGAGTGGACGCATAAAAGAAGCAACCACAGGTGTATGTTGTAGTTAACACATTAAAGAAGTATTGCTAATAGTTTACCGCTCCGAAGATTAATTGAGCAGGTTCATTGCTTATTCCCAAATAGGCCTATTTAGATATCCCATCATCTATACCATAAACATCATCCTCGGAATTTGAAAGACATTTTATAATTTCTTCGGTTACACGGGAATCGCTTTGGAGAGTTGGGAAACCCATTCTAATGGTTACAGCTCTCCCGGGAGCTTTGGAACTGTCTCGGAATATTACTTTTACAGCAAGAGTTTCAATGGGAGCTTGGGAAAGTTCCAAGAGCTTTGAAGATTGTTTTTTTTAGAGTTCCGGGATACATTGAACTGCCTACAAAACATGAGCCTATGTTGAAACTTTCGCAGGAAAAAAGGCCAAAGACATGTTTAACACCAATTTCCTTAATGGAGAAAATGGAGCAATCTCTTATGCGTTAAGAAAGCGTGTGGCATCAATTTCTAGGATGTCAAGCAGATGAGTATTTCTTTTGTTTTTTATGTATATATATATAGTAGAAGATTGTGTGTGGATATTGTATGTGGAAATCAATGCTTAAACATTAGAGTTGTTTTTTCTCGTAAGAATAACTAGAGAAACATGTCACAGAACTGATAATGAACTTGACATTTTATATGTATAAAAAGGAAAGACTCAAAGAAAAAGACACCCAAAAAATATATTTATATATAAAAGAGATTATGTATTTATTATTTATATATTTAAACTGATTTTAATATTGAGTATTTTGAATCAATATTAATTTTGATTATTATATAATTATATATTAAAAATAATTTTAATATTTTAATTTTTAATTTTTTTATTATATTATATTATGATCTCCACACTTTTAAAATAGAAGTTTATATGGGGAATAAAAAACTAATTTACTTGATTGGGTCACTTTTACTTTATGTTAAAATCGAAGTTTATATTGGAAATAAAAACCTAATTTACTTGATTTTGTCCCTTTTACTTGATGTTCCCTTGCATGCCAGGATACAACGCAATAGCGTTGACAGTAGAAAGTAGAGGGTTAATTCGGCCAGAGCCAAAACAATACGTTGATAAGCCCGCTGCGGGTTAGAAAAAGAGGTCTTGGTTGCTGGATCCTGTAACGATTTATATACCCCTGGAGTTATTATATCCCTGAAGATCACTTTGGTGAGGCTGATGTAGCCGGAGAGAGAGAAAATATTGTGAGGGTCCATTCAACTATTTCCAACGGATTATGATCGATACAATTTCAAATATAAAGTTTTCAAGATGGGAAAGTCCAGTAGACGCTTTTTCCAGGAAAATATGTGTTTTGGTTGTATTTACATATCCGTCATATAATAATTTAAGGACAATATTGATTTTACCAGATATCAATCAACGAATTGTTAGCAAATTTCTGAATTTGAAGTTGTTCTTCTAGCTTAATTGTTTTGTTTGTATGACCATATTACAATTGATTCATAAAATTGGCCTTGATTATCAGAAAAATCAGTCCATATTGGTTTCCCAATAAGCTGCCAATTAGACTCATTGTCTTTTATAGTCGAGAAAAATAACTAGCACTGAATACGAGCATGATGTTGATGAATTCTTGAGCCTAATACAAATGTGAAATTTATTTTCAATCCAATGAAAATATACTAAATCACTCTTCAGCGGACTTGGACATTGCATGATTCGATGATGAATGTATAGATTTACATCACATTCTTATGTTGGTCGTAGGACTTTCTACTTTCAGTTGTTGGGAGTAAATTTTTTATAGTGAAAACATTTATCCACATCTGGGTATAAAAACAATTTTACTGATATTTTAAACCCGTTGACTTTTATAATCCAACTAACAAGAGCTAGCACTGAATACGATCATGATGTTGATGAATACTGGAACCTAGTACACGTGTAATTTATTCCCAATCCATTGAAAATATACTAAATCACTCGTCAGGTCACTTGGACACTGAACGATTCGATGATGAATGTATAGATTTACATCATATTCTTATGGTTGTAGGACTTTCTACATTGGAGGGTCTGGAGCAAATTTTTGATATTGAAAGCATTTATCTATATTTAAATATAAAAATAATTTTATTTATATTTTAAAATTCTATTTTTACAATTCCTTGATATAGATTAATTGGAAACATTCCTTTTAAAATAGTTTGTTGAAATCTTATGTTATATTTTTTCCCTAGAGAGTAATTTAATATACTTGATATTATAGTGATTTCCATCCAAATTGGCTTCATATATGACCTGAATAATAACCTAACTTGGTTGATTCTATAACTTCAAAATGAAAAAAATATGATGAATTAAATAGGTAATAAAAAAATATTCATTTACTACAAAACTAACTTTTAATCATAGCAGTACATGCTTGAAGTTAGAAGATTGCCCATTGCGGAGGTTGTCACATTCATGAAAATTGTAGGACCTTTGGATGCGTAAATGAAACATGATATTTTCTTTATCACGATCGATGTGTAAATGAAACATGATATTTCATTTTCCTTATCATGATATGGAGGATGTGTAAATGAAACGTGATATTTTCTTTATCATGATAGGGAGGATGTGATGTGTAAATGAATGATATTTTCTTTATGAACATATAGACAAAAAAAAAACACAGAATAATATTTTATCAAATAATTTATTTTTTATATTTGATGTCACAATTCATTTATATCAAGTAGTTTTCCTATATATTTAGCGGCCAAAAATATATTCCAAAAATATGTTGTTGAATATATAGGTCATAATTATAAGATCTTTGAGTGTCTAAATAAAATAAGATATTTTCTTTATGATATGGAAAAAAAATATTTTTTTATATAATTAATTTATATGGGTTATAAATTAAAGTATTAATTTATAATTAGAATAATTTTCTATATTAAATTAAACTAAAATATGTTATCAAATATGTTATTTTGAAATTGTTTAAATTAAACTATTTTGGTTTGTAGAATCATATTGAGATTTAAGAAATTGTTTTAGCCTTACATTATTCTTATTTCTGATGATGTCTTATATATGGTTTTCTAATAAATAAGCTAAATAAGAAAAACAATAAACTAAAATGTATTATAAAGTTATATATGTAGAGTAAATTTTTTATGAATTTTTAAATCTAATATGCCAAGCCATTTTTTAAAATTATCTGTTTTTTTTGTCTGTTTACTTTGATTAAGAAGGCATATACATATATTCAAGGAAACGTTAATGAATCTAAAAAATATCTAGTGTTAATTATGAGGAGCTTTGTTAATACATTGTTGTATGACATGGTTTTCTGTGGTGATTGAATGCAAAGCTGTTGTCTTCTAATTACAAATTCTTCATCCTAATTAGTATTTAAAATGGTGAAGTATTTAAATCATGTTTGTCATATTGTTAAAAATAAATAAATAAATAAAGGTATTGTGGATTATGATTGCTTTAATTAATCGGTTTAAAATATGTAAGAAGATTTGTATAGTCTTTCAAATTCATATAAAAGTTGGATACTAATACACTTTCTTGTATGAAAACATAGGGTTAGAGGTAAAAAAATTAATAAAGAAAGAAACACATATAAAATTAAAATAATTTAATAATTTTTTTACAAAATAAAGATAATTTATCCATTAACTTATAAGGATATAAGATTTTCCTTTTGGTTTCTACCTACTCTTCTATATTTTTCTGTGTAGTGCCCTAGTCACGGAGATCAATTCCATAGATTATATCATGCTAATGACCTATATGATAGGATGTAGATTTCTATTACTTTGGATTGCCATGTTAGTTCCTCATTCAGGGTCTCTTTGGTATACACATCCCTTCCCTTATCAAACAATGGCGTCTTAAAGGAATTGATGGAGCATTTGTCTCTATCAACAATGGGCTTGGATTCCAGGTTGCCAAAAATTGTCAGTTTTGCTTGGAAAAGAGTCATTCCTATGTCCAACCATCTACCATTCCAATGACCTATTCCCCCCTTCCCCTTTAGTTTCTAATATATCCCTTCCTATTAGGATCTCTCCTTCAATTCCTTCATCAACTCTCGCTTCTCCGTCCTTAGCATATTAAGGGTCCTCGTTGGATTCCTATTTTCAATTTCCTTTATCTCCTAGACCAATTGGTTTTGTCAATATCTTCCTCTCACTAGCTATGTTAAGTGGTGATGGTATCCCCTCTCAATTGAATTATCCATTGAATTTTCCAATTAAATATTTTCCTAAGCACGGTAATAAAATGCAAAGTTGATGGGCCATGTTTGGTTTTGGGAAAGGACATGCAACTCAACAACATTCACTCCATGGAGGAGGAACCTATCATAGGAAAATTCACATGAAAGTGAATGTCTATGGGGGTGCTAAGAAAGTGGATGGAAGACTTATTTGCATTGTTATGGTATACCCTCACTTTATGTTGTTGGAAAAAGTATGGTTGTGATGGGTCACTACCTCAAGTTCAGACATTGAGAAAATCTTAAATAGTAGATTGCATTGGGGCTCAAAAGCTTTGTATATTAAAAAACATCCTTAGATTTTGACCCTAGGTTTGAAAGGTTGGTTATGATTCCGATTTGGGTTTGTTTACAGGGCCTTCTTTTGATATTTTTGCCAAAGGATGTCTTCAAGGAATTATAGAAAATTTTATTCTTCTACTATGAAATGGATTTATTCTACCTACATTCTCGTTACATGGGAATGGAGAGGAACCTGGTTGGACATAATATCTCAAGGTTCTTGTGAATCTTGTCTTCATCTCAATAAGAAATTTGTCTTATAAGAAAACCTTTGATTTTAAGTGTAACAAGCTCGGGTTAAGTTTATATGTAAATAAATTGAACCAAGGTCATGGGAAAAGTATTACAAGCTGAATGGAGGGGAAAAAATTACATTGTTAATCACTTTAGGTTTATTATTAGCTATGGAAATTCGCATTGGCATTGGAAATGACAAAAGGAAATAAATGGAAATTTAATAACAGAAATAAAGGAAAATATGAGAAAAGGAAGATGAAGAGACAAGAATGTGTATGCAAGGGAAAATGAAGAAAAAGTAAAGGAAAAATATAGGAAAAGGAAAGAGAAAATTCACACACACCTGGAATTCTTGTTTTTAAAGACCTTGGAGCAATAGATTGGAAAAAATGAAAAGTAAAATGGATGTATGGGGTTCCTGCTAGATTAATTTTTCTGGTCAAATGGTACTGTCAAAAGTTGTGTTAATAACAATGCTATTATTTCAGTTCTCTTCTCTTTTGGTCCCCAATTTCATCCTCCTTAGGCTTGGTGGCCTTATCCAAAAAATTATATGGGAAGGTGGGAAAGCCACAACAAAAAAATTTGACTTAGTTAAATGGGCCATGTTTCAAGCCCCTAAAACAAATGTGGGTCTTAGTCTTAGGGACCCTGCCTTGTTGAATTATGCTTTTTAGAAATATTAGTCTGAAATCTAAAAACCCATCCAAATTCTTGGTGGGATCAAATTATCATAGTAAAATACATCCAGAGCATGGACAATGACCTCAATAAGCACAAATCCCCAATTTATAAGCTTATCAATGTATCCTCTCCTTTAATCAATTCTAACATCAACACAATTCCGAGTAATGGTGAATCTATTAAAATTTGGGAGGAAGCCATTATGTAGAATGATCCGCTCATTCAATTCGATGATATAAAGCCTCTAAGGGAACATATGTAGAGGGCAGGAATAATTCACCTTCCAGACATCTCGTAATGGTCTGAGGATTGTCTATGAAAAAATTAAAAAACTGTTGGCCTTCCTTGCCATTTGAGGCCTCTTTGGGAGTCATTGGAATTGAAACTCATTGGATGTGCCCCAATCAATTAGCTTCATTAGGAAAAATTAGGATGGAAAGCTTTGTTCTATTTAGTCAAAGAAGGATATATTGAGCTGCTCTTTCAATCTAAACTTCTCCCTGCGGCTGCTATTCAGAGGAAAATATGGGGCCCCAATGCTATCCCCAAAGTTAAGATAGGTTGTTGGCTTCTAGCACATAGGAAAATTATAACTTCATAAAGTTTAAGAGAAAGAGGAATTTAGGGACCTTATGTGTGCCCCCTCTATAAATCCCAGGAGGAGACCATCCCTTACCTATTCCTAGAGTGTCCTTTTTCCAGATCGGTCTAGATTGCTGCTCTAGGTCCCATTAGTTCAAGAATCAAGTGGTATTCTGATATCTCTGATCTCTTCTAGGCCTGCAATAAGTTTTATGAGGGCTCCCTTTAATCCAAACCGACCTCTAAGACTTCTTGGACTTCTCTCGCCAAATTTATCTATCGGAGGACCTGGCATTATAGGAATTCCAAAACTTTCCAGAATCAACTCTCATCTTACAAATCGGTTTCTTTACAAGCCCTCTCTTTATTCCTTGAAGTAAATACCATCCGCCATTATTCACAACTCAACTCCCTTGAAGAGGCTTGGGTATCTTCTCTAGCCACCAAACATCCTCTTGACAAGACCTCTCCTATGAAGTCCAAAATCCCATGCTGGAAGCTATGATGTTCCTTCCCTGAACTAAAATCTTGGAGAATGCAACAAAATAAATGGATCTCTCACTTTGATGGAGCCTCCAAGAGGAACCCAGGGGTGGCAGGAAGGGGAGGGATTTTGTTTAATCCTCATGGAAATGTTGAAGCTAAGTATTCATGCTGTTTAGGGAAAAGATCCAACAATCAAGCCAAAACTTATTGTCTCATCCAGGTCCTCTAATGTATAGAAGAAGACAAAGGGCTGGAAGACTTGATCATTTTCGGGGATTCTCTCTTAACGATTCAACATTTAAAATTTGATAGGATTCCAAAAGACAACACTCTTGCTAAGAACTTTCAAAGAATCAAAAAATTATTGATAGTGTTCCACAACATGGAATTGTATCACATTTTGCAAGCTAACAACTGGGAGGTAGACAAGCTAGCAAACATGGCATGCTCCTTGACAGATACAACACTTAATATAATGAATCTAGATCCAAAATGATTATTCCTCAGAGGTAAACAAGTCTCGTGGCTCTATGATAAGGTATTTTGATTCACGGATCAAGGTAGATAATTTTGTATTTGGTCTCATCCTATACTCATTAATTAATCGAGACCATCGCAACCACTCCTCGATGTTCAATAATGAGACAACCCACCCTCACACGACACACGACATCACAACTGTTCGTCGACATTTCGTTAGCAAAGTACGTGTCCGCACTTGGCCACTCTTGACATGTTGTGTCTATATGTTCTAGTTAGCATTCTCAAAACATCACTCCCACCCAGTTCAAGTGTAGGGAAATTTCTCCTAAACATTTAATAATGAGGAAATCAAAGAATTTCTTAAGCGAAACAATGCCTCAATTAATGTAGCTCGTGTGGGATGACAATAATGGAGGTGTTAAATTCTTTAGGGGCCTCAACCTGGGAGGATTGTCTCTTGTCTCTCTAACTCAGGTTCTCTTTCGTCTTTTGGATTTCGAGATCTCTAAGTTTCTTTATCTGCCAATTGTAGCATCAATCAACCCTCCTTATCTAGAACTCCTTTTAGAGTTCCTCCCTAGGTTCCGATATCTTCTCAGGTTGTTGATTGTGTCGGCACGCCATTTCTATTGGTGGTATTTTTAGCGTTCGAGCATCGTGGTCTTAGAAGTTATTGAAAAATCATTTAAATATGGGCACTGAAAAAAAAATGCAAAATCCAGCGTATAATTCCATCTCGTATATCCATAAAAATTAACCAATAAGAAATCCAGAATCCATGCTACAAATTCGTCACAGATGGTTGTATACAGAAGCCAAACGCATAATGCCAAGAAATTTGAAACACACAAACCATAAAGTAATATAAACATTACAAAGCAATGGACAGGCCAAATACCTTGTTATATTACAAATACGCACCCAGTCAATAGAAGTCAGAAGGGGCGGCACATGAACATAGCTAGCCATCCTCGACTTTATTAGAAATAACAATAGAACCACAATTAATGGCTATTTTATGTATATTCACAGACGTGTGACGACGCTGAGGCTCAGACGGTATCACAACGGGCAGTGTAACGCCCTGCGGTTATGGAGCCGGGCGCGCGCCTTCCACACTTGAGAAAATGACTAAGTCATGAAAATGACTAAGTCATGAACCATGGCTTATAGGCAAGCTAGAACGCGGAGGAGCGATGGGCAAGCTGACGTGAGGAAGGGGTGTCACACATCGGGTGAGAGCGTTGGCGTGCAAATGGGCAAAGGGGTTTTGGTGGGTCGGCCAAGAGGAAGTCGCACACATGGATGGGTATAAGCATATGGAGGAACTCTTGGTTGGAGAGCATCATCGCATCGCACAAGTCCTCATCGGAAAGTAGAGTGCGCACTTGGGTAGCCGCAGCGAACGTATAGGTAATGCACCCGCTCGTCGGGCAGAGGCACACAGAACCGGGTGAAGGCGCGGTCAGTTGAGGGCGCGGGTGAACCACCCACCCACCAAGTAGACACACACGGGGTGAGGGCGCGAGTGAACCGCCCAACCATCGGGTGAGCGCGCAGGGAGTGAGGGCGTGGGTGAACAGCCCGCCCGGTGATCGTTCAGCGCGAGGGCGCGGGTGAACCACCCGAACGCTGGTTTGATACTTCGGTTGTGGTTCGTGTGGGTGTGCACAGGTGCGCCCATCCGTTCAGGCAAAGTAGTATTGTTGTATTTTGGTGAGTGTTTTGGTGAGTGTTTTGGTGTGATCGTCATGTGCTCTTGCACGGGCGGGCGCCCAACCTCGGTTATGAACGCTGGTGGAGCGACGCTCCTGGCCATTGTACTATTCTGACATATATAATAAAAGAAGTTCTTCTATTGCATATTGTTCGTGTTCTTGTTATCGTTTATCATGTTATTATGATGGTTTCCGCACATTATAATGTATTTCATGGTTAATATGAATGAATGAAGGCGTAGTTCGTAAAGTAACATAATAATGGAGAATGTTGGTTACTTAGGCAGTGCCGCACCCGGCCAATTAGAGGAAAAAAGAATTGGGAGGCGTGATAGGTGGTATCAGAGCAGGTTCATAGATGGTGAAGTTGTTGCTTGATGATGAACGCAGTGAACAGGTATGTATGCAGGGACAAGTTATGGAGAAATCATGGATGAACAGTGTAGGTTTCACGGACTTGATGGTCCGTGGCAAGACCATTCAAGCTCTTATGGACACAGGGGCCACTCATAACTTTATGATGACACGGTTGGCAAGAGAGGTCGAACTGATGATCCTCCCATCGAACATGGAAGTCAAGGCAGTGAACTCTAGAGCTAAGGTGGCGGGTTTGGCACACGAAGTGCCGGTGCAGATACAAGACTAGAAGGGTTAGTTGGACTTCACGGTGATGGAGATGAACGACTTTGATATGATACTTAGACATGATTTCTTGAAGGGCAACAAGGTTATCGTTGTCCCCTTCTGTGATGAGGTGGTGATGCTTGGACAGTCGCAAAATTCGACTTTGCCCACTTATAGGCAAAGGAGGGAAGTCAAGGTGCAACATGTTTCCACACTAAGTTTGGAGAAGGCTTTGAAGGAGTCAGATATGGAGACATATGCGGTGATGTTCAAGGGAGTCGAAGGTGATGGAGTGGGAACTCCTGTTCCAACTGAGATTTCTGATGTGCTGACCGAATATGTGGATTTGATGCCTGATGAGCTACCGAAGAAGCTTCCACCAAGGTGTGCAGTGGACCATAACATTGAGCTTGAGCCAGGGAAGCAACCCCCGATAAGAGCACCTTATCGTTTATCAGGGCCTGAGTTGGAGGAATTGAAATGACAGCTAAAGGAGTTAGTTGATGCAGGTTTCATTAGACCTTCAAGGTCCCCTTATGGAGCAGCGGTATTGTTCCAGCAAAAGAAGGATTCCAATGAGCTACGGATGTGGTGTGACTACCGTGCATTGAACAAGCAGACGGTGAGAAACAGGTATCCTTTGCCATTGGCTGCTGATTGCTTTGACAAGCTTGCAAAAGCCTAAGTGTTTTCCAAGCTGGACTTGAGGCATGGGTATTATCAGGTGCGGATAGCTGAAGGAGACGAGAAGAAGACTGCGATAGTAATAAGGTATGGTAGCTTTGAGTTCCTTGCTATGTCATTCAGGTTGTGCAACGCTCCTGCTATGTTTTGCACTTTGATGAATGATGTTCTACGACCATACTTGGATTCGTTCGTAGTAGTGTACTTGGATGATATAGTGGTGTACAGTGACAACATGGAGGATCATAAGAAGCACTTGGTGATGGTGTTCGAGGCACTGAGGGCAAATTAGTTGTTCTTGAAGAAGTCTAAGTGTGTGTTCGCTCAGACCGAGATTCCGTTCCTTGGGCATATTATTGATCAGGGGTACATATGGGTGGAGTCGAGTAGGGTGAAGGTGATTGAGGACTGGGTTGAACTAAAGAATGTCCATGAGATGAGGGTGTTCTTGGGCATGACCAGCTACCAACGAAAGTTTGTAGAAGGTTACTCCAAGGTGTCATCGGCACTGACAGACCTATTGAAGAAAGACAAGAGGTGGTGTTGGACGAATGAATGTCAAAAGGAATTTGATGACATGAAGAGGGGGATGGTTACAGCATCGATACTAAATTTGCTTGACTTCAGGAGACCGTTTGAGGTACACACTGATGCTTCAAATTTTGCCATAGGAGGGGTTCTTATGCAGGATGGGCATCCGGTGGCGTATTAGAGTCAAAAGTTGCAGGATAGAGAACAAAGGTATCTGGTTCATGAGAAGGAGATGACTGCGATCATCCACTGTCTTCATGTGTGGAGGCATTACCTGGTTGGGAAGTCATTTGTTTTCAAGACTGACAATGTTGCAGCAAGTTATTTTGCATTACAACCGAAGCTTTCTGCAAAGCAAGCTCGTTGGCAGGACTTCTTGGCAGAGTTCGACATGTCTATTGAGTATAGACCAATATACACAATGCGCTAGCATATGCCCTTAGTAGGGACAACTTGCAGCATTGGAGGGTGAAGACCAGGCAGCAAGGAGTAGAAGTTGGGTTCCAATGTTAGAAGAGATGCAAAACAAACTCAAGGAAAGTGTTGAAACCGATACTTTGGCGCAGAATATAGTGAAGCAGATAAAGGAAGGGAAGACACGAAAGTTCTCTCTACGGGATGGTTACATGTTCTTTGGAGACCGACTCTATGTTCCAAAGTCATTCAGACTCAGGAGGCACCCTTTGAAGGAGTGCCACGATTCTCCATGGGCTGGCCACCCAGGGTAGCGTCGTTCTTTGGCATTGTTGGAGAGGGGGTTCTTTTGGGAGAAGATGTGGGAGGATGTGGAGGATTATGTACATACGTGCATCATTTGTCAGCAGGACAAATTAGATACTCAGAGGCAAGGAGGACTGTTACAGCCTTTACCGATTCCAGAGAGGCCATGGATGAGTGTCTCGATGGACTTCATCACTCAGTTACCACAGGTTCAGGGGTATAATGGGATTATGGTCGTGGTTGATCTTTTTTCCAAGTATGTTGTCTTTGTTCCTACAAAGATACCTTATGGAGCCGAGCGGACTACGAATTTGTTCTTTAAGAACATAGTGAAGTATTAGGGGATGCCATTGAGCATTGTGTCGGATAGAGATCCGCGTTTTACAGGCAGATTTTGAACCACATTATTCAAGTTAGTTGGGACAGAGTTGTTGATGAGTTCGAGCTACCATCCGTAGATAGATGAGCAGACCTAGAGGATCAACGCATTGCTGGAGGACTACTTGCGACATTATGTGATGGTTGATCACAAGAATTGGCCCGAATTCTTGGATATTGCACAATTTAGCTACAATGTTCAAAAGAGTTCCACGACAGGGTACATTCCATTTGAGTTGGTGAATGGACAAATGCCGGTTGCACTGCACACTGTTGTGATAGGAGGTTTTCTGAGGAGTCCTCATGCGAAGAAGTTCATGAAGGCTTGGGAGGAGACCTTGGAGTTGGCACGGTAGCGCTTGCACGATGCTGCAAGGAGGATGAAGAAGTATGCTGATAGGGGAAGACGGAATGTGCACTTCAGTGTGGGAGATATGGTGTTTTTCAGGATTAGCGGGGAGCAGTTTCAGCCAGCCAAGGGGACTGTCAGGCCAGGGTAACTCTAGAATGAATGAGCGAGAGAAACTGATTGATTTTATTCTTTAGCTAACATACATTTATATACATAAATATGGCGGATCAGTTCATCTTCTGGATGACTGTCCAGTTCACCCATCCGTTTCGAATTAGGTGTCAACATTCCCCCCCTTAATCTGAAGGGATGTTGGTGAGTCCAAG
>APFE030745842.1:0-10148 GCA_000404065.3 Pinus taeda
TCTTCCCAAATTTGTAGTTCTCGAATAGATCTTTCTAATGAGATATTGTATGCATCAAACGAAGATCGTATGTCAAAGTTACGACCCCGGGAAGTTGATGTACCAATTTACCCAAATGAGGCCCACAATTTGGCATTTCATCTTCTAGGGTTAGGTTTTTGGATGCTTAGGGTTTTCCATTGTTTCACAACAATAAATAGACCTTCGAGCCTCATTGTAACATAGTTTAGAGACATGTAGCCACCACATCTCTTCTCAGAGATAAGCTACCATCGCCCTAGCTGTTTATTTGCATTTTCTGTTTGTAAGCATATCTCAGTATTTTACAATAATAAAATGAAGTATTATTTCCACTGCATCTTTTTGTTTATGGCTATCTCTGTAATTTGTTGCATTCTTGTTTAAATCTAGATCAAACCTAGCCCTCCCTGGACTTTAATTTGCATATTTTTTCCCAACCGACTAGAACCCATTTGTTTTTTCCTTGTCCCCTCAACATAGGAAATTGTACTGGCTTTCTCTGATTTTATTGAGAATTCCTTGGGGAGCTGGTAACAACGGTAACAAAAACATATGGATTCCTATAGGTCTGTTTTGCTTAGTACCAGTTTCCATTCTAGAATTAGAGCTCAATAAGTCAACCTACTAACCCTATGTTGTAATTTGGATATTAGGGTTTCCCAGGTTGACTTCTTTCTTGCTTTATCTATTAATAGAACTCGATAATTTGATGGCAGGGTTTTGCTTTGGAAACATAAAACGAGTGTGAGGTTTCTCTGTAAAGCAATGTGAGTATTGAAAAATAAGACCATTGACTTGGATTGATTGACCTCCATACTTGTATCTCTATGAATTCCTCTATGATTTTATTTTAGGCTCTTTGCTCATTGAAAGTAGGAATGCCATGAAGCATTATGTCATCCACAAATTGTTGATGGATGGTTGATTTGCATCCATAGTAAGGTAGTAATCCTCTAATCTAACCAATAATAGTCGCTCCTTTGAAGATTTTGCTAAGTCCCTATATAGACAAGATAAAGAGAAATGATGAAAACATATCTCCTTGCCTTAGGCCCCATGAGGGAGAAAAGGATTGCACTAGCGCCCCATTGGCCATGATTGAGAAGCTAGTAGAGGTGACTAGATACATTATCTGTTGAATACAATGGTGTCAGAAACCTAAATCTTTCAATAGGTTCTCCAAATATTCCCATCTTAACTTGTCATATGCTTGAGTGATATCTAGCTACATTATCATTTTAACCTTTCTTGGGGCTTTGAGCGAATGAATGATTTCATGCACCTCAATTATATTGTTAAGAATCTATCACCCTTCTACAAAACCTACATATTATTCTGAGACTAGAATTGATAGCAGGGGTTTCAACTGGTTGGCAATAAATTTTGATATAATTTTCTAGATTATGTTGCAGAGAGCATTAATATGGAATCTATCAGGAGTGATGGCTTATTTTCCTTTTGGGATCAGTTCTATGAGAGTAGCATTCATATCTTTTAGGACCGTTGTTGAAGTGTGATAATTTTCTACCACTTCAACAATTTCTTGCCCTAGAATTTCCCACCATGCTTTAAAAACAATTGAATATAAATCCATTAGGGCCAGAGACCTTACCACTAGGCATGTGTTACACTATATATTCCACTTCCTCAATTGAGATTTGAATATTGAGGTTATCCTTATGCTCCTTTGTAATTATTTTTGGGATATTGTTCATGATTTTTCTTATGGCCTTTGATTTGTCTCCTGGTGGTTTTGTTGTAATGTATTGGAGGTGCGAGACTAGATTCTGCTCGATTTATTGTTGGGAATGGATCATGTTCCCATATTTTTCTTTCAATTTCAAAATTCTATTACAATTTGTGTGGGAAATCATGGTTCAGTGAAAGAATTTAGTGTTCTTCTCACCATCCTTGAGCCATTTCACCATTGATTTTTATCTCCATAATTTCTCTTCTTGTCTACATCTTTCTTCCCATTCTCACTGAAGAGTGTGCTCCTAATTTTTCTCCTCCTCTATTAAACCTTCTTCCACTACATATATTTGAAGTTCTTCCATTTTTTCCTCGATATCTTTTTTGGCTTGGAAGATATTGCCAAATTCATGTTCATTCGACAATTTATGTTTCTCTTTAACTTGTTTTAGTTTCTATTGTAACCTGAACATCTTGGAGGCTCTCACAAATCCTCCCTCCGACCACCATTTCTTCACTTTTTATACAAAATTGGGGTGGTCAAGATAGAATCCCTCAAATTGGAATTGTCAGTTTTTTGGAGTACCCATAATCTAGAAAGCTAGAATTACTAGCCAATGATCTAAGCAACTATAATAAAGGATGTTGGGCTATAGTGAAATTCCTTGTAGGATTAACTCCTCTGAAACTAAGAATATGTTCAGCCTTGATGGAACAATGTGTTTTTACCCTCTTTTGTTTGTCCAGTTATGTATATCATTTGTAGCTTCTAAGTCCACCAACTTAATGCAATCAAATCACATTTTGAAATCCTTCATAGTCTCTTTCTAGTTGCCTTGAACCTACCTTCTTTTATTCAACAGAGAGAATAATATTGAAGTCCCCATCCAAGATCCATTTTGTAGTTGGATACCTCTTGTAGAGGGCCTCTAAGTACTGAATCAAATGAATCTTCTCCTCAATTAGTTGAGGGACATACACACTGGTACAAATAATTGGATTTGGGGAACTAACATAGTGTAAAATTAAATACATGGAATATTGGGTAGATTAAAAAGAAACAACATGGACCATTTTAGGGTTTCATAGGGTTAGAATTCCTCCTACCAAAATTCTAGCTTCTATATGTACAAAGTTATACATAGTCCAACATTTCCCACTACTTATTTTCATGCATTCTATGGTGCGTTGGGTCTTTTGAATAAAGAGAATGTCAGGGTTTTCTTTTTTCATTTTTTCTTTTAGGATTAATTTCTTTTGGGGATTATTTAGGTCCTTTATGTTCTAGGTTAGAACTTTCATTTGAAAAGAGGGGGAGAGGAGTTAGGGTTCCAAAGTTTCATCTTACCTGAGTTTATTAGGAGAGCTCCCAACTCCTGGAGTGTAGCATTGTTTGTTTTCCTTCCTCTTTTTCATTGGACCTGCTTAGGGGTATGGCTACTTTGTGCCCTTAATTTGACTCCAAGGATTTTAGCTTCCCCATGTTCTCATTTGGTTCCCCTCATCAGGTGTTTTCCCTAGTAAGGAACATGTATTGCACCTGATTTATTTGTTCCGTGAGTATCACATCCATCCCTTTTGATTTCCATTGTTCTAATAGTTGGGGTAGATTGATTCCTTCATGCTCCATGATTTCATTTAGAACTAGGTCTTCATCCTACTACTTAGGTGGGATTATATCTCCTTCCTTTATTGGGGGCTGAGTGGGTACTTTCAATATTTCTTCATTTTCAAAGGGACCACTCTTTGTTGGTTCCTTATCTAGGGTTGCCTGCTTAGGATGAGACTTTGTTTCCTCTTTATATATTTCCTTAGCTAAAAATTCATAGCATATCTTTGATTCCTTATATCTATCGAGGCTTCAATACTATCGTTTCTTCCATGTTTTCCCCTTGGTTCCCACTTTTGTGAAGCCTTCTAAATCCCTTTCGGGACTGGTTTTTGTGTTTTCTATCTTCACATTAAGAGGGCACTCTCTGAAGAGGTTCCCATGTTGATGGAATCAAAGAAATTAGAAAAAAATCTACTCATAGTCAATTCTCTGAGTCCAAATATCATCCTAGAATTCAACTATTACAACCTCTGGAAGGGCTCCTAAGATATCCATTTCCAAAAAGATCCTGGCATACGCTATGTATTTCCCTTTCTAGGTTTCCTCTAAGGGTTTAAGAAAATCCCCCAACAAGGTACTTATATCTTCAAGGGTTTTTGGGAGACAATAATCAAGGGATAGCTAATATAGCCTGATCCATAATGGAACTGAGATAAAGGTTTCTTGTTCTGGGGTCAAGTTATCCTTCCATGGTCACATATATAGCCCTACCGATAGCATAAAATAAGGTCCTCCATCAAAGATTCTATCCTTGTCTTGAAGGTTACAAAATATAGTTGTGAAGAAACCTTTAGACCCTAATTGGATATCGGCCTTACTTTTAAGCTTCCATACACAATTAACATAGTTTCGTAGAAGTTTCTCATTGGTCGAGATCCCCATAAATTTTCATATTAATGCATATATCTTCAAGTGGTCCCAGCGAGTTTGGGTTTGCAGATTTGTTAATATTGCCTTTGACATAATTTTTGGCTTGGGTCTACATCCTCATTTTGGCCTTAACGTGTATATCGCAGGTCTTTCTTTGTTGTTTCAACTTTCCCTGCATTGAGATTTGTGTTGGTTGACTCCATAGATTTATGTTTTTGCTAATCGATACCTGTACCAATCCCTCTTGAATTTTTTGAATACTTTCTAGTCCTCCCTTGTACACCTTTCTCACTGTCAGCCATAATTTTATGGTAAGAGGAGGCATAGATCCCCTTTGCATAAGTTGTCATGTGGCTTTCTATCCTTATAGTCTTTGGTTTTCCCTCCATTTCCCTACCAAAGCAAAATTATAGATGATGTTAATGTACATAAGAAATTATATTTTATTTTTGATGGGGTTGTTGTTAACCAATCAATAATACTCCATGACAAAAAATAAAGTAAATTAAAAGATCAAAAAATTGGAATTGATGCAAACATATATGTATGCATATATTACAATATGTAAATCATAAAATTTATGCATTTATATAGTTAATTTTGACGCTTTTATATTTAGAATTCAATAAATTAATTTTTAATTTTTAATTTCATAGATTATTTGATTTATATATATGTATACATATATGTTTAAAATTTTACATTTTAATTTTAAAGGTTTAGCATCTAACATTCCATAAGAAATTGGCACTCACAGTCACTAGGGTTCAAAAACTCCGATCGTGCTAAATCATATTGAGTTGATTATATTTTCAAATTTAGTTCATAAATGATGTAGTAATAGAATAAGCTCAAAATTATCTAGTTTACTAAATTCTAAGAAGCTAAGAAAATTTGTCCCATTGTCGAGCACTAAATATTGAACTTAGCTAGCGTAATATTGTTTTTTGGAAAAGCTCCCTATATCATGTGAGAGGTGATGCATCACCCCAATGTGAGGGAATGAGCATCGACACCTCCTCTATGAAAGGGTATAACGTGCCACCCTCATGTTATCTAAGCCTCCTTTGAACCTATGAGAAATCATGTGTATTCGTTGTTATGGATGAATGTTTCTATCTATAGATGGGGATCATATAAGGATTTCAATTGCTTAATGGAATTTTATACATTCATCCACATTTAAACTATAGATTTTATGGCCTTCTAATCCTATTATACAACACTCTACATGATCCATTCATACCTTTTCTTATGTGTCTTATTGATGCAACTTTGGGCTTTGGCCTACATCAGTAACACTCATCATCCACTACATTGGTGTAAGATCTCTCATATATTTCTTGTCTTTTAAGTAGTTTTCTTTTCTTTCTTTTTGCTTCATCTTAGTGATATTGGAATCCAATACAACCATTTTCCCTCTTTTTCATATCCTCATTCTCAAATACAACTTTCTCTTTTTTGTCTTGGGTTTCTTTATTAGAGTTCACATTTACCACAATGGTTTCCAAATAGGATCAATGTCACCATAGTGAGGAAGGATGGGAACATGGAAGAATTTTACAAGGAGGTACATAGGATCATTTACATGTTTCTACCTTTGCTTGGATATTGAAGGAAAAAATCCCTCTTCCAATCCAAGCATGGATCAATGCAACTGAAGATGAGGTCCTTGGGATAGGCCAATGTCTTTTAGATGTTGAGGTGGATGTAGTGACCAATCCAGGGGTGCTAGATTAGACTAAATTTAATGTCAACCAAGGTAGGTAAACTTAGAGGCACGTGTCTAAAATTTATAGACCTAAAAGGATCTCATATGCCTAAATAAGTGTCTTTTGTGACAAGCTACAACACTCTTTTACAAGAGATTGAAATATGTTTCCTTTCACAATTTAAACACTTAGATTATCTAATTTAATCAACTGTTCTAAAAACAGAGTGTTACTCGTCTGAGCTCTCAATCCTCTTACAAGGATATAATTGACAAAAAAAAAACTCTTTCAAGATAACACGCTAAGCATACCAAAGATCAAATTCATACTAAGCATACCAAAAATCCAATTCATGAAAATAGAGTCCATAGAAATATCTTGAAGTTCAATGTTCAATGAAACCTTTTACGAAGTCTGATTCAATAATTTTGCAATTGAATTTTCAAGCTACCACTATGAACCATATAGTAACAATCGCAAGAACTTCTAATCAAATTGATCAACTCACAATCAATGAAATGACATAAAACACTATTCAGATCTGGAGACTAAGTTCTAGGAAATATAAACGAAAGTGTACCAATCTTCACGTAGGGCCCTTCCACGCTTTGATGGAACACTTAGAAAAACTTTAGATGATAAGAACGCTAACTCATAAACACCATATGAAATTCTGCCTTTGATTAAATTCTGAGAATCGATTACATGCAAAACAGAGTTATGGAATACGCAGTCTTAAGTCTGCTCTTGTCTAAATCCCCCTTTTTTTCACTAGCATTCCTCCTCTTTATTACAATTTACATCCAAACGTATATTCATTATCGCTTTAGATGTTTCTGCTTTTACAATAAAAAAGGATATTTTTCGTTTTTTCCTAATCCTAACTGATTTCTACAACAAAACGAAATCAGTTTAGGTAACTTCAGATTTTTGCTGCTTTTACAACCAAAAAGGTTGGGTTTGACCAGCATTGACCATGTATTCAGGAGCTCCAGATTCGATGCTAAATAGATTTTCCACCATGTATGTACATCCTAGATCACATCCTTATCTTCTGTTCCGATTTTCCTACCATGCCACGTGTCACATCATAAACCAATTACAGGAAGTCATGACATGTTGAAAATTTCCAATATTTAACATAAAAATCCATAAATTAAATTTAATGTAAAATAACAATTATAATGCTTCATTAATCAATTTCAATGGACTATGAGGAGTTTATGGAAGAAAATGATAGATAAATGATGGATTTTTAGAAGAAAAGAATGGCAATAAAATAATACCAACATCTCCCCCAAACTCAATGATTTAGCATGTCCTCATGCTAATCCTGATGTGCTCCCTTTATATTCTGTTCCTGCTTGTGCCTCTGCCGCTTGTAGCAATACATCTATATTCTTCTGAACTTGGAACTCATGTTTCATATTCTTATATTTTTCTTTGAGAACTTTTTTCTGAGTGTACCATTTTGTCGCCCATTTGCACGTTTCAGTTTGATCAGTCTTAAGTTCTTTGATTTGCTTCTTCAGTTTCTCATTTTTCTATTGAATCTTCTTGCTCTGAGCTCTCAACATTTCATTTTCCTTCTTTATGACCTTCTCTAACATGTTTTCTTCCATCAATTCCTCTTTTAGCTCTTCAATCTATTTCTCTAACCATCTTTGTTTCTTGTTTGCAGGTGTTGGTTCTTTCCTTTCTCCCGTGTTACTCTCAATTTCCATTTTTGCTCCCTGTTCTAGCTGTGAATTAGTATTGCTTTCAATTTCCATTGGTGCATTTGCATTCGGCTTTGGTTGATCATCTTGTGTTTGATTCATTTTTATTCTCCTTGATCTTCTCTTATAAGTAGTGAAGATTTTGTCTTTTTCAATTTTCTTGGCAGGTTCTTGCCTCATCCTTCTTGTCCTTACACTACTGCTGGGTTGAGGAACGTTGCTTGACTTACGCTCAGGGATTTCCTCGTCAATATCAAGCATAAACTCTGTGCGTTCTTACTGTTCCTATTCATCTTCTCTAATTTTAATTTGATTGTCAATCAAAAATTCTTTCCATGTTTTTCCTCTCCTCTGCAACTCAAATTCAATTATAATTTTGATCAACCCAAAATGATACAAACTCCTATCTTCGTTACCTTTTTGTTTCTGACTGGTTTTCGACATTTTAGTCAAACTCTGTAAGAGAAAATAGGGCAAGCTGATGGTGCATTGACCTTTTAAGTGCAACAGGATTTTTATGTGATATAGGTATACTATACTGTAACGTCCTTCAAATGTAACAAATTTCTGAATAATGTATACCATCTCGTCCCATGGGTGAATTAGCCAGCTTCTAGGAACACCTTTTTTCCAATTGACAGAGGAAACCCTCGACCTAGACATAAACTGAGTCCATGATTTTTCTCTAAATTGCTTGGTTTTGAAATACTTTTCCACTTCTGCACTGATTCCCAATGTTTGTGCTATGGTATCCTCTAAAATTCTAAAAGAGAAATTTCCTATTAAAGCTTTCTCTCCATTGAAGGAAAATGCAAATTGCTTCGTAAATTCTTCATTGTTTCCATTGAATTTATCTAGAAAAGACAACCAATGTTTTTCCCTTAAAATCGTGACATAGTCTTCATGATATTGTGAACTATCAAATTTTTCGAGCTCTACTCTATTGGTCATTTTGTTAAAAATCTCTGTTCTAACCCTCTTTTTTTTATGCTCAAAAGTTCAATCAGGGTTTTCAATTTGTTACCTCTTTTCCTGCGTTCCACTGAGCTGACCTGGTAACGTCCTCGATTCTCTGAGTTTACTTCTTCAATTGCTTGAGCTGACCTAGTTAACGTCCTCAAATTCTGGGGGCGGAAGTAAAAAAACTCGGGATAAGCTTGTCTGCTATATGTTCTCCCTTTATAGCACCTACTATCTCAGCCCTCTTTGAGAAACTCAGAGTCTGAATACTAACATCGTAACTAACTTTATGAACTCAGAGTTTTATAAAATGAAAACTCAACAGCCGACCTTCATCCAATTTCTGTGATGATAATGTAGAGTCGAAAGGCGTATTCAAATCATGAATATAGAGGAGCAGTACTGATTTGCAGAAGCATAATCATGATAACTCACTATGCAAATTTTGTGATGATAACGGATATATTTCATAAGCAGAATTGGGTCAAAAGATTGTTTTATAACTCCAGCAGTCGAAATGAATGAAATCATTTGGGAACAGATGGTTTAACACTTGTCTTTCCATTGAACGGACTTGTACATTGAGTATCCACTACTTGTTGGTACTTGATTGCGAGAAGGCCGATTTAAAAATGATGAGTTGATGATAAGGTTTGAAAAGCGGTGTAAAAAAAGGTTTGAAGAGCGTAGTAGGAATAGAAGTAGGCTAAGGTGTGATAGGAAATGATAAGCAGAGTGATAATGGGGTGAGTAGTTAGGAATAATACAAAGGTGATGGTATAAGGGTTTTTAAAATTGATAACAAGCAATAATAATTATCATTTTTAACACTAAAATAATTTAAGAATTTTAAATGCTAAAAATTAAAAGTTCAACAATACATTACACTTGTTGGTTGACAAAATGCTGATTTGGCTTGCACAGGTATGACCGATCTATTTGTACAGGTATGACTGATCTTCATTGTCTAAAACAAGTCCCTTTGAAATGAAATTGAATATAACAGGCCCCTTTAAAATCTGATTAACTCTGAAGAACCATGTTTGTGAAGCTTCTTTTATCCTTGGTGTTGATGTAGCGTTGATTATAATTCTGATGATAAGCAACCTTTGAAAACTTTGTTGAAGTAGCCTGATGTATCTTGAATGCAGTCTTTAACAGGTCCCTCTGATATTGGTGATGTTGACACAGCCTTCTGAATAGGTCCCTCTGATATTGGTAATGTTGATTACACTTCTGAACAGGTCCCACTGCATATTGCTTGAACATGTCCCTCTAATTAGAACAAAAACAACTCTTTTATTGAAATATTGAATTATTGAAACAAATTCCTTGAAGATTTAAAAATGAGGAGAT
The DNA here is from genome assembly GCA_000404065.3 of Pinus taeda. NCBI lineage: Eukaryota > Viridiplantae > Streptophyta > Pinopsida > Pinales > Pinaceae > Pinus > Pinus taeda. The sequence continues at coordinate 9,942 of APFE030745842.1, forward strand.
GAGATAGGAAAAACCATTGTTTCTTCTCCCCCACTAGGGCTGTGACTTGTCCTCAAGTCATTATTGAAGTGATGAAAAACAGTAAACAAGTAGAACAAGGAATTGTTACCAGCCAAAGGATTGGTTTTCTAGTAAGAATTCTGGGTTAGAGTGCGCCAGAGTCTGGTTTTCACATCTAAACCATTAATTTTTTTTATTTTTTATTTT
>APFE030745854.1:0-12123 GCA_000404065.3 Pinus taeda
ACAGGGTAAGTTCCTCAGACAGAACACCATAAGGACACCGCTCACAAACAGATCACAGATCAATACACCAGTATTTTGACGTGGTTAAAACCCTCAGAGAGGGAAACAGTCCACGGCCTGCGCCAACGTGGCTACTACAGGCAATTTATTAATAAAAGAATGAAAATTTACATAAGCTTCTCTCATGCACGGTTAACCTACAAATGACCCTCCATGCGCTTTACATAGAATTCATGGACCAATCGGGTGTCAAGCCACGGATCAAGTGTCGGTAATACCGAGAAGAGAATGAACCGTCGGATCACTACATATCGTGACCGTCGGATTGTAAGTTACAAAATGTACAATGGTAAAGAAACACACTTTACCTAACTCTATACCTAACTCTATACTAGACCAAGTTGAACTTAACTATTCCTATGTGTCGGAATATCCTAACAATCACTCCAACAATACAATGCTCCTTCCTCAATTACAAACTACCAACACTTCCTTGCAATTCACAACATTCCAGCCTCCAGATTTCTTGAATTGGAGATCCATTTATAGATGTGTGCAAGGGTGTGAGTCATCCATGGGGTTTGATTAGTGTCATTCCACTTGTTACAATTGGTTCCATTTGGAGATTTCTTAGATCCCTTATTCATCCTTGGGCAAATTTAGAGAGGCAAGTGGCACAGGAGAATTTTCTACAAGATTCCATGAGCAACCACCTAGCAAACTATCTCGGACATTTGTCCATCCTCACCCATCGCACCCTATAGAAGGCCTAATCAGTATGCATTGCACCCTGGTAGTGTACCACTCAATATGCGTCACACTTTGCTAGTGGAACATTCAGTATGGTTTAATTTATGCCATTTTTGGATGGTTTCTCAGGTGGAACTTTTGGGGAATGATGTATTCAGATGACTATTTTCCTTTAGGGCATGAAACAACTCTTTTAGGGGTTGATGAGCCCTAGTTTATCAACATATAAGTTTGGGGTTGATGTGCCCAAATATGTCTATAACAGTTGCCCCCTAAAGCATGAAGTCATAAATATTGATGTCGAGTGAAATGCTTTATCATGAGGATCTGAAGTTTCAAACTGGAAGGTGACCTGCATAAGTTACAATACAATACATCATCATAATATAAGTTTCATGATCTAGCTGAGGGAGGCATTCCCATGCTTAGATTTATAATTCATTTCATGTACATAGATGAGATAGTCGTCTGTAGATATAGACTGGTGATTCTTCAGATATAGAGTCATCATGCATGGTTAGGATGACCATCTGTCTAGAGCCTTTGTACATTTGATGTTTTTATGTCCCTGAATATATCGCAACCCTGATGGATGAAACTAGATCCGGGGTCTTCAAATTCGTTCAATCTTCGCTCGATGTACAAGTCAATCCATGTGAAGAGATGTTCTGAAGTCAAACATCAAAAGACATCGCTTGATTACCAGCCAATGATGTAAGCTATTAACGGACGCAAGAGGAATCACTAATAATGATAATGACCCTCAAGGTACTATAGTACAATTCACATGGTGTGAATATATGATTCGATGTCGAACACCACACAAAATATTTCAGTCGAAGGCCATTGATGTCAACTTGTTGCTAGAAGTGAGAAACTTGTCATTGATGTATGCAAGCTTCAAAGCACTGAAAGGGTTGTTTCTAAGTCAACTTCTTGGATAATGAGCTGATGTCGACAAGAGGTGACTCATCGTAGGAGGGCCTTGATGTATCCCAAATCTACGAGACGAAACGAAACAAATGATTTCTGGAGGTGAAAATGAACTGACAACATAAGGTTCATGAATGGCGGTCATGAAAAAAATGAAGGTTGGAGGTATTGCAGTGGATGAGACATTAACTGGATGGTGGTTTCTCAACTGAATGACTTCTCTTGAACATGTCGGTGACACTGATATGAATTGGTAGTGTTAACCCCAAAAGATGGATGGTGTGAAAGACCAATGGTGAGATGGCTGGTGAACAGAATAACCCAAACCAACTCATTAATGGTGATGAAGTGAAAGTGTCATGTTCAAGAGCGACTTGCTACCATAAATTCTTCAAGTTTTCTTCCACTTTTTCCCCAGTCAGTACTGACCAGTACCTCTTCATTTTTGTCAAGCATGAGGAGGATAACATATGCTTGTTCTATAATTCGCCTGAATCCTATCATTATTTAATGTTGTAACGAGTCTAGTGACAGTGAAACTCGGTCTCGTCTAGATGGACAAGTTTGTCGCTATTGTTTTAACAAGTTTAACGATAAGGATAACTCGGTCCTTTTCATGTTTAGAGAGTTTGAAAAAGGGACGAAAGGAAAACTCCATAAGTTCTTTTTCATAAAGTAATCCCTCAGGTCCAAAAAAGGATAAAATGATACAGGATGGATGGCATTTCCAATACTTTAATGAGTTGGAAAAGACACGCGCTTAACAATCTTTTCATATTTAACGAGTCTAAAAAGGGTTTAAAGAGGACTCTATTTTGAGGAATGAGTGGTGTCTAGGGTAGCAACTGGTCCTGGTGATTTTGGAACTTCTCAAAACATGTTGATTTCTATGAAGAGGCTGGCTAATAAGACCACTCATTGCAACTGTTCCTCAAAAAAGGGTAAAACAACCAAGTGGAAGTGTATGATTGACCAAAGGGATGATGGTGATGGGATGTACACAACCAAGGTTCAAAAGGATGATAGAATGGCAATCACAAAGGTTAATTTTTTGTAAATGGGTTCATTTTTTGATAAGCTTGAACCATGGGGAACTATACTTGGATTCAGTTTCATTTTTACACAAGCTTGAAATGAACAACTATGCTTGGATTCAGTTTCATTTTTACACAAGCTTGAGATAAACAACTATGCTTGGATTCAATTTCATTTTTACACAAGCTCGAAATGAAAAAGCTATGCTTGAATTCAGTTTCATATTTACACAAGCTCGAAACGAAAAACTATGCTTGGACTCAGTTTCATTTTTACACAAGCTCGAAACGAAAACTATGCTTGAAAATAAAATTGAAAATGGGTTCATTTTTAGACAAGATTGAACCATGGGAAACTATGCTTGGAGTCGGTTTCATTTTTACATAAGCTTGAAACAAAAAAAGTATGCTTTAGTTGGTTTCCATTCCCCCAGCATGATGAAAGGGAGAGTCTCTTGTAACCAGATGGAAGTCACTGCGGTGAGGTAGGACAATTATCCAACACCTCTTTGGTTTCATCCAGAATAGACAAAGGTGAATGTTGTGATAGACCAATCACATAACCTACAGGGAAACTTATCTTTAACATTAGGTGCATGCCCCCCAAGCTTCATTACATTCACCTAAGTAGACTACTCATGGCTATCGGGTGGATGGAATGAAGGTTCTTTTGCGAGATCAAGTGAAAGACTTGACTGGGATTTTATGAGATCTAATCAAAGACTCGACTTGGAACTTTGCTCCAGGGGTCCTTGTTTCATTTTTTAATGAGCTTGACACAAGACAATGAACTCTGCTCAGATTCCTTGTTTCATTTTTTAATGAGCTTTACACAAGACAAGAAACTATGCTCATTGGCCTGTTTCATTTTTTAATGAGGGTTACACAAGACAACGGACTATCCTCGGGACCCTTGGTTTCATTTTTTAATGAGTTTGACATAAGACAATGAACTATCCTCGGAGACCCTTGGTTTCATTTTTTAACGAGGTTGACACAAGACAACGAACTATCCTCAAAGACCCTTGGTTTCATTTTTTAACGAGGTTGACACAAGACAACGAACTATCCTCGGATACCTTTGATCACAACTCATAAGTGGTCATGAAAGAAAGATTTGGTTCCAATGCCCTCAATACATAATGTACAACATCACTGAATTGATCATTAGTTGATGTAGGTATGGAACAGGTTGCCACATAATTAATCCATGGCGGGGATGATACCATTGGTACAAAAGGACCATTTAGGGAAGATGGTTGACTAGGAGCCAAATTTGGATCGAGAAATGAAAGCTGGTCATTGGTGACAATTCTGCCTTCATGCGGGAAACAAATCACTCGAAAGAGTGTTGAAACAATAGCTCCCATGTGATAAACATAGTCATGCCCAAGAAATAAATTGTAATCTAAAGGTCCTGGGACTACCATTACGTTCAAATAAACAGCTTTTTCTCCCAAAGTGATAGGTAACTGAGGAAGGATCCCTAATGGTCGACTAGTTCCTTTGTTAAAGTCCAACAAGTTCTGTGTAACAGGTACAAGCGGTGGCTAACCGAGCACTTTCCAAGCAGTTGAGGAAAGGATACTCACTGATGCACCTTCATCTATAATAGTGTTAGGTACAATCATTTTACAAACTTGTACTATGATCTAGAAAGGCACATAAGAATGAAGGGAGAATCCTGCCAGTCGATTCCAATCAAAGGCAGTGACTAGACTACTTGGAGGGGGTGCCATAGAAATGGGAGAATTAACCCCTTGAGTTACGAGAACTAGAGGATTTTCCTCCTGTCTTGATGGAACAAGTGGATTACCCCCAAGCTCTTTTGAATTTGAGGTAAAAAAAATAACTTGATTGGTATGATTTTCACTCTCTTCGGGAAAGGTACGATTAGTTGAAGGTGAAATCGGGTCAACTGTGACTTCGACCTATTGATTTCGGTCGGGTGTAGACTCATAGGATTCACTTTCAGAGAGAGTGGTTTTGACCGACGGTTGATTTTTGTCACTCGGTTCATCAACTAGTGAAATATTTATGGAGAGTTTACTGTAACTAGATGGAAGTTGCTGCAGTGAAGCAGGACATTTATCCAACACTCTTTTAGCTTCATCCAAATAGGGACAAAGGTGAAAGGGGTGAATCCCTTCACATAATCTACATGGAAACTTGACCTTTCCCTTCTGTCCATGAACTTTACTATCACTAGTTGATGGTGTGTTACCAACATGATCTCCAGAGGTTGATGACACGGGATGGTGTGAACAGGAAGACCATTCTTTCAAGATCTGAGGGAAGTAAGGACAATTTTGATGAAGATGGTCTCCCGCACAAATTATGCATGGATTTTTGACTTTGTGAGACTTAATAGACTGATTTTCATCAGATGTTGCATTCAAAGCAATGGTTGCTTGGTTGCCCCCTTGCTGAATTGGCTTCTTCTTCTTCTTCTTCCCTTTCTTCTTCTTCTTAGCCACCGGGTTACTAGTACCAATACTTTCACCAAGCGAAGAGGAAGAAGGGGAGGAAGAAACAAACAGGGAAGGAGGCAAAGGGTCAGCTTTAGGATCAACTGGAGGTTGATTTTGTGTAGTTGGAGGTGTACTCGATTGCGGAGAAGTCACGACATTTTGAACCAAGGAGGTTGAAAACAACCATATTGGCAATCCAATGGTAAATCCCAGAAGGGACAATGTAGCCATATATGGAGCACCAATATCTTCGAAAGAAGGAAAAAGACTAGGATTTCCATCAAAAGGAATTCCTTGATCGGTGGACTCCGGATTTGTCGCCATATGTCTCAACCTAATATTAGCTAAGGAATAAGGATGTTATTCTGAATTCAATTAATTTTAATGATGCTTGGACACAACTTTTCTTTTTTAGTTTTTAAGAGTCGAGAAAAAGCTAAAGATGACTCTAGTCTCCTTCGATTTTTAATGAGCCTGAAAGGACAAGTGCTTAGATGGACCTTTTCTTTTAAAGAGTCGAAAAGGAACAAAAGTGACTACTTTGGAAAATCTAGACAGAGGGATTACCAAACCAATCGCAAAATTGCAATATACACCGTGGTGATAAATTGAAAGGAAATTACAAAGGACTTATGTATGGCAGTCAATCTTCCCGAATGCTGTGTTCAATGCATTGTGATCAATAAGGTGGCAGACTCAATTTCCTATGGATAAAGGATTTAAGCCTATTGTGGTCTCCTAATATATACGCGACAGTACAGGGAGCACAAGTCCGTGCTAGCACTTGTCGTATCAAGGTGGAGGAATCACTCAACCTTCAATGAAAACAATAGCCATTAGTTTTAACGATGCTGGAACACGTCACTAGCCTAGACCTCTAGATATGTTGTGTTAAGTTCCAAAGCGTTGTTAGGTTCATTGAAATTTATTTTAAAGTTGACCTTGTTTAGAGTTTGCCTTTCAATGGTTCACCGCGTGATGATGATTTTAAATTCCTAAAATGCAATCTACAATGATAAACATTCTATGGTTATTTTGAGCAATGAAAATCGTAGCTACTAGGGAAAGAAAATAATAGTGCAAAGAGAAAAGAGCAAATTGCACACCCTAGTGCATTTCCCTAAATCATATTTTCACACACAAATCTACAATTGCTCAATGGAAATGCATGTATTTTTTTTCGTTCTCCTTAATGTGAAAAATGCCAAAAAGGAAAACTAAATGCAACAAAGAATTGAAATATTTCATTCAAAACGACATTTTCGACAATTTCTTCTTCAAAAGAGAAAGGAAGACTCAATGACACTTTTCAATTTTGAATAAAAAATGCTCTTGATACTTTGAATATAAACAAATCAAACCAAATACATGAAGAAAATTTCAATCGATTATCAAGGGAAGGAAGAACACGACACTTCTCTTTTCGACACAAAACAACAATTACGACACTTTTGTATCTAAGCGACAAATCGATTTAAACAATTTTCCAACAAGGGATTGTAAATGATGAAAAAACACACAAAAAACATTCACTAATCCTAATATAATTGAGGCTGATCTATGTGATGCAAGTAGGCTTCAGTAAGGAGGCACTGTTCATGTGCAATAAAACAATTAAACAAAACTGAAAACAAGGTCAAAAAACCCTCAATTTCTAGAATGCAAAAAGAGTTCAGTCAATCATCGCACTTGGGCTTCAGAAATAGAGATGAATCGCACTTACTACACTCAAAAGGTGCGATGCATACTGAGTTACAGTGGAAGACATTGTGATGGTCCAGGGAGTGCAAATGAAATGGGTTTTGGCTCAGATGTGCAGTTGTTTTCAATGAGTTAAGCTAAGTTTTGATGAACAGTAAAGAGAAAAGTATAGAGGAATGTCCTGAGAGGTTACTGAGCTACCAAAAGGGCATCTAGATGTGCTTGTACGTCAAACGTTTAATTCATAAACTAAACCAGAGATTGACTAAAGCAACATTCATCTACTATGCAATTACAGAGCAAGAGCAATTCCAAGGCTATCTGGATGACTTCAGGCTTTGTCTATAGTTTATAAAACAAATAATAACAACAAACAAACATATGTTCTTCCCCATTGGAGTCGCCAATTTGTTTCTAGTAAAACTAGTATTCCTAAAGAATGCTAGCCCTCTAGGTTTGGCAGCTACCCTAGAAACAACAATTTAAAGCAATTCAACGATTTCTTCTATGTGTAAAAAATAAGAGAAAGATAATGGAACCAACCTGGAACTTCTCTTAATCCCTTACTTGATCTCTCTCTCTCTCCTTTGACAGAGCCTACAACTCCTTCCCGTACATAACACACTTGGAGAGTACCTGCACAAGTACAACAACAAGGAACCGTCAAAGCATCATGATCTATTACAACATAAACATTACAGAATCATATATATAATGAACAAATGATAGCATTCACAAATGATAACATTCATAATTGCATAATCATATGGAAGAAAACTTGAAGAACTTTATTGATAGAAGGGAGAATTACCACCCAATTGTCCGATCCAGCATCATCCTCCCAGCTCCAATCCTTCTTCACCTCATGACATAACAAGATCACTCCAACAATACAATGTTCCTTCTCAATTACAAACTACCAGCACTTCCTTGCCATTCACAACATTCCAGCCTCCAGATCTCTTGAATTGGAGATCCATTTATAGATGTGTGCAAGGGTGTGAGTCATCCATGGGGTTTGATTAGTGTCATTCCACTTGTTACAATTGGTTCCATTTGGAGATTTCTTAGATCCCTTATTCATCCTTGGGCGAATTTAGAGAGGCAAGTGGCACAAGAGAAGTTTCTAGAAGATTCCATGAGCAACCACCTAGCAAACTGTCTCAGACATTTGTCCATCCTTGCCCATTGCAACCTATAGAAGGTCTAATCAGTATGCATCACATCCTGGCAGTGTACCACTCAGTATGCATCGCACTTTTCCAATGGAGCATTCAGTATGGTTTAATTTAGGCCATTTTTGGATGGTTTCTTAGGTGGAACTTTTGGGGAATGATGTATTTAGATGACTATGTTCTGTTAGGGCATGAAACAACTCTTTTAGGGGTTGATGAGCCATAGTTTATCAACATATAATTTTTGGGTTGATGTGCCCAAATATGTCTATAACAAGTAGGTCCGCCCAACATAACATAGGGTCCAAAACCAAAATTTTCTAGGGTGCTGTCCTGGACCCCATAGAGTGGGGTTATCTGCACCCCTCAAACCCCCTACTATGTAATCAGCTCAACGAAGGGGGGGCTTCTCCCCCCTCCTAATCCCTTGGTTAACTATGTGGGCTAGTCGTGGAAAGAATATAACACAACCCAACATTCTCCCACTTGTTGTTTTCTTTTCACAGGGGGCCACAAGAGAGCTTAGCCATTTATCCAGCCTTGCAACGCCCATTGTTTCTCTACACCAAGAGAAATTCTCAGAGCTCACATATTTTGTCAATGCATCTGTAGTATTATTCAAAGTGTCCACCTTTACCAACAACACCTTTTTGTCTTCTATCATATCCCTCACAAAGTGATACTAAACATCAATGTGCTTTGTCTTTGAATGATATGCAAGGTTCTTTTCCAAGAAAATTGCACTTTGGCTGTCACAGTCTATCCTTATAGCTCCATATACTAACCCTATACTTGAACACAATCTCTACAACCAAACTGCTTCCTTTCTTGCATGAGTGGCTGCCATGTATTTTGTCTCTGTAGTTGATAGTGCCACTACATGTTGTTTCTTACTCATCCAACTGACTGCACCTCCAAATAGGTTAAAAACGTACCCACTTGTAGATCTTCTCTGATCCAGATCTCCAGCCTAATCTACATCAACAAAGCCATGAATATCCAACACTCTGTCTAATCCTGATCTTCCTTGATAGCACAAACCATAATCACTAGTGCCACATAAATACTTGAAAACCCGCTTCACTGTTGTCCAGTGCTCCTTCCCTGGTTTTGACATAAACCTGCTCAATACTCCCACAACATGTGTAATGTTTGGTCTAGTACATACCATTGCATACATTAGGTTACCAACTACACTTGCATATTGAACACGGGACATGTCCTCTTCCTCTTCTTGTGTCTTGGGACACTATTTAGCAAATAACTTTACACCTACAGGAATAGGAACCTTCACCGGTTTACTATCCTACATATTAAACCTCTGCAATATTGTCTCGACATACTTCCTCTGGTTAACCAGAGCTTCCTCTTTGCCCGATCTCTTTTAATTTCCATGCCCAAAATATAGTTTGCAGCACCGAGATCTTTCATGTCGAATTTGGAGGACAATTGGGTCTTCAAATCCAAGATAATTTCTTTGTCATTTCCAACCAACAACATATCATCCACATACAAGACCAGATAAATAACACAGTCACCAATTAATTTAAAATACAAACAGTGATCTGCTTTGCTTCTGGTGAAGCCAAGTCCCCGTATAAATGTATCAAATTTCTGATACCACATCCTTGGTGACTGTTTTAACCCATATAGAGACTTCTTTAACTTGCATACCAGTTCTTTCTTACCCTTCACCGCAAAGCCTTTAGGTTGCTTCATGTAGATCTCCTCTTCCAGATCCCCATGAAGAAGTGTTGTCTTCACATCCATCTGTTCTACCTCAAAATCAAAAGCAGAAGCAATAGATAAAAGTAATCTAATAGAAGTTACGTTTGTAACAAGAGAAAAAATATCACCAAAATCAATTCCTGGCACGTGGGAATAACCTTTTGCTACCAATCGAGCTTTGTATTTCTCCACCTTTCCTTCAACATTTGTCTTCTTCTTGAACACCCATTTGTTGCTAATGGGTTTCCTTCCAGCTGGCAACTCCACCAGATCCCAAGCCTCATTTTTTTGTAAAGATGCCATTTCATCAACCATGGCCTCTTTCCAGAGTTTTCTATCCTCTGAATCTACTGATTCCTTCATAGTTCTGGGATCGTCATCAATAATAGATAAAGCAAAATTTGAACAGAAAGTAGATGGACATTACCTTTCTGGCTGCCTTCTTTCTCGAACTCATCTTCTCACACCTGGAGTTTGTGGCTCTTCATCTTCTGATTCTCCTCTGCTGTAGAGTATGATTCTTTCTCCTTTAGCTCAAACTCTATCTTCTCAGGTTCCTTTTGTTGGACTTCATGTTTAGTAACATCTTTCACCTCTCTGAACACCACATCTTGGCTATACACAACCTTCCTTGTTACTAGGTTCCAAAGCTTATAACCCTTTAAACCATCCTTATACCCAATAAAGATGCATTTTTCAGATTTACTATCCATCTTGGTTCATTTCTCCTTTGGAACATGTACACATGCATCACATCCAAATACCCTCAGATGTGAAAGAGAGGGTTTCTTACCAATCCATACCTCTTGTGGAATCTTTTCCTCCAACATTGATGAAGGTGATCTATTGACTAGGTAACATGTTGTCTCCACTGCCTCTGCCTAGAATTCCTTTCCTAACCTGGCACCACTGAGCATGCTTCTTGCCCTTTCCATCAACGTCTTGTTCATTCTTTCTACAACTCCATTTTGCTGAGGTGTATATGGAGTAGTCTTCTGTCGTGTTATACCACACCTTACAAAATTCTTCAAATTCCTTACTGCAAAACTCTCCACCGTTATCTCTCCTCAACACCTTTATCTTCTTCTCTATATGGTTTTCCACCAGAGCCTCAAATTATTTAAACCTGTCAAAGACTTTAGATTTCTTCTTAAGGAAATATATCCATGTATTCCTTGAGAATTCATCTATAAATGTTACATAGTACATAGACTTACCCAGTATGGACCTTCACAGGTCCAAACACGTCACTGTGCACAAGCTCTAATATCTATTTTGCCTTCTTACCACCAGAGGGGAAACTCACCCGATTTCGCTTCCCATATACACAATTTTCACAGAAATCAAAATACAGAGAGCTATTACTGATACCTTCTATTATCATACCTTTACCTTGATGTATTTGAAGGCCCTTCTCTCCAATATGTCCAAGCCTTTGATGCCACAACATGGTCTTCTCTCCAGAGACCACTAGATTTTCTACTCCACTTTCAGGAACCACAAAACTGTTGCACCCATCAACAATAGTGCTACCTTGCAGCTTGTACATAGTTCCAATCCAAACTCCCTCCATCAATACCAGTGCTCCCTGAACCATCTTGCAGGTATCCTTCTCAAACACTGTTTTTACACCTACATCATCCATCTTGCTTACAGAAATCAGATTTCTGGCTAATGCAAGAATATGTAGAACACCTGGAAGTGTTCGAACCCTTCCACCTTGCAACTTCAACTTTACTTTTCCACGACCAATGATTCTAGCCTTCCTATCATCCCCCAAGAAGACATCACCACCACCATCGTATTTCTCATACTCGCATACCCACTCTCTATGGGGAGTGAAGTGAAAGGATGCACCTGAGTCAATCAACCATGCCTCATGATCTACATGTGTACTTGAAGAAGCCAAGTACACATCCCCACCTTCATCTGAGGTGGTTTTCGCCTCTGCAGAAGGAGCATCATCAGATCCTTTCCTTTATCAGGAGCTTTAGATTTACACTCCCTTCTAAAGTGCCCTTCCTTTCCGCATTTCCAGCACACCACCTTTGTAGGTTTTCCTGGAGATTTAGATCTCCCTCTAGATTTAGATCTCCCACTCAATGACTTATTTTTGTTTCTGTTCTGGGACCGTCCTCGTACAGGCAAGGCATCACCATTCTGGTTGTCCATATTTTTCCGTCTCATCTCCTCCGTCAGCAAGGCTGAGACTATTTCATCAAACTGCAAAGGAGTTGCATTGCTACCTATTGCAATAACCAGACTATCCCACGAATCTGGTAGAGAACACAACAAATTGATGCACTTATCTTCATCTGAAATTTTAATATC
>APFE030745854.1:12390-62328 GCA_000404065.3 Pinus taeda
TAACTGACTTACCATAGTATTAAATGCATTCAGATGCTCTGTCACCAAGTCTCCATCTTTCATCCTCAGGTTATACAGTTTTTTCCGTAGGAACAGTTTATTCACTAGAGACTTAGATTGGTGCAAAGTCCCTAACTTGTCCCACAAAGCCTTAGTCATAGCTTCCCCTGATACATTCAACAATACTGAATCTGAGACAAACAATCGTATTATTCTCTTTGCCTTCCAATCCAACTTCTTCCATTCTTCATCGGACATTCTCGTTGGTTTAGTACTCGGATCTACTGCGATCCACTGATCTTTATCCACCAATAGATCCTCCATCTTGAGTTTCCATAGCTCAAAACTCTGACCATTAAATTTATCGATCTCTATCTTTCCACTACTCGTCATCTTCTTTCACCACCAGAATCGATCTCGCAGATCTTCCACTGAATAGGGCCTACCACAGGCCCGAGCGAAACCCCTCAGCAACAAAGGTGTCCCCTTGAAGCCAAAACAACTCTGATACCAATTGTAGGTTTTAACCCCGTATAGAAATTACCTGCATACGAATTCTAAAACACAAGAAATAAACAATGCGAGAGCATAAAATATAAAATAGTAATTTCACCTACAATGAAAATATGAATTTTCTTTCAGGAAAACAAACATATGAAACACATATACACAGAGATTTTCCTTTGGATCCCAAAACTGGGACTACCAACTTGATTTTTCATTATTTTCCTTTCAATGTTACAATACATATTTATACATGCAGAAGCATCTAATACCATGGACCGAAAACCATCACGTCCAAAACCATGTGTGAAAATCATGCACAAAACCATAGGTAGGTCCGCCCAACCTAACATAGGGTCCAAAACCAAAATTTTCTGGGGTGCGGCCCTGGGCCCCATAGAGTGGGGTTACCTGCACCCCTCAAACCCCCTCTGACTCCCCCGACTACACAATTGGAACAACGAAGGGGGGGCTCCGCCCCCTCCTAGCCCCTTGGTTAACTATGTGGGCTAGTCATGGAAAGAATATAACACAACCCAATAGACTCTTCATAAATAACGACATGAGATGCGAGACTTGGTTTTGACGAGAAAAGCTTTAGGACCTAGTTTATATAAAAAATATGATAGTTTCGAGGTATAAAGCTTGGAGTCCTTATTTAATATTTTTTTACTAGATTTGGTGGGTTAGCAAGGTTTTTGATGATGCTTAATCATGTGATACGTAGGAAGGCAAGCATTTAGTAGTTCTTTTGAAAAAGGGGTTTGATTGATATCTTGCTTTATTCCAAAATTAAATAAGAAAAATGCCTAAATGCTAAGTTTATTTTTGGAAGGATTTTTTAAAGGGTCCCTATTTATTAATGTAATATTAACTACTACTATTAATAAATTGGGGGTTTTTGAATAACACAACACCTCCTTAGTCTCTTGAGTGCACCTCAAAGGCACGAAGCTCCATCCTTCAGCCTTCAAGAGTGCACTTCACCCTTCTTCTCACCCTTGAGTGCACAACACACTTGGGAATCCCAAATCCTTCTCCTTCGTACTTCATACATTTGTCTCCCCTAGGTGCATCTTTCACTTAAGTGCATGAGCGCATCCTGAAGCCTCTTCCCTTCAACCCTTCAACCTTTTGGAGTGCACCCATAAGCTATCCTTGCTCCTTCCAAGCACATTGTTAAGGCATGAATAGGAAAATATACATGAAGCATGTCATAATAGGATATTTTTAGGCTGATGGTTGCTTGTCATGAGTGATTGCAGATATAATTATTCCAGGAACAACATGGCAAGCACACATGAAGAAGATCAAGCGAAGAAGGAAAAAAAAGGAAGCATTGAAGAAGAAAGAATGCTTTGGAATCTTGATGATCAAAGCACCCTGAAGACTCCATTAGATTGAGGAGCCTTTAGAGGGTGACGACATCAATGATAGGAAGCTACATGAAGGATAAAGACATGAATGGTAGCCAAGTCACCATTGAATAAATTCCATGTCATTAGTCACTATTAGTCTCAATCACCAAGGATAGTGTCATGTCACGTCTTCATCATATGATGATATGGAAGTTATGATGTAATTATGTGATAATTGTAAAGAAAAATATGTGGAATTCCAAGATTCATGTATGGAAAAAAGAGCTATGTATGTCTAAAATACGAATAATACGAAGAGTCATATGTAATTCTAAAAGTCATTTGGGAGTCCAAATGTTGTATAAGTCCAAAGGTCATTAGTAGTTGGAAAGTCAAGAGTCATGGGGATGTGAAAGGTCATTCCTCAAGTTATAAAAGTATCATCATTACTCATGCAAAGGAATTTTAACCTTGGCTTCTCCCACAAGGAATTAGAGAGATAGAGTTAGTAATTTTGGGGAGAAAGTAATAGCTCTAACGCTCCACTATTGGAGCTAGTGATGTTCATCGTATTTATGTATCTTGGAACTTTTACTTAATACTTGACGCCTTTTGGCCGACACATTTTCATAGGATTGTGAATGTTTCTAAGACTACTCTTTGAATTTTTATGATTCATGTTTATTTTCACATGTACTGAAGTAATTGAACTATTTCAATGACTTTGGTGCTTAACTTATGGGAGATGTGTTACAATGTTTATAATGATTGTCACATCTATGTGAACTATTTCTCTTGATGTTAGATGAGCCTTTCTTATTTGTCTATGTGTCCATTAGAGTAGTATTATTACTTCTCCCTTAGAGGCTCACTTTATCTCCCTCATGTAGTAAAAGAACCTTAGTACATATGCAATCAAACATTCACAAGGCACACTCACTTGCTCATTCAAAAGCGCACATGTGCTTCTCTCTTGTGCTAACAACTTAAGCCAAGGCATATATTTAAGTAAACGATAGTCGGGTTGTATTTTGGATAGAAATCCTACACCAAATGGTGTGAGGTCTAATTCATACCCCATATCAAGATCCCCTATATGTTGGAAATATCCAGCATCGTCCACACTTATATATATGAGCACCCATGAGATTACGGTTATGGTTTTAGGTGCACATGCCTAAAATCAAGGAGCCACTCCTAGATGACTGGCACATGTCAAATGATAAAATTAGAAAGACATGCCACATTGTCAAACATAAGTGTGCATGATTTTCCTCAGGATTTCTGCACTTCCTATTTTCCAGGAGTGCACAGTTGGCTTGCCTTGAGAACTGCACAATTCATTGGCTCTGTAGATTGTGCAATTGTCTCTATCAGTGGATTGCATAGTTCATTGTTACTAGGGGTTGCGTAGATTTTTTTCAAAGTTTCCTATCTAAGTGTATTATACAGTTTACTACGACAAGGGGTCGTGCATTTCACTTTGGTAGAGGATTGTGTAATCACTCAAAGCAAGGCATGCAACCAATGTCATCAAGGGAACAATTAGTTTTTTTCACAAAAGGTGCTTTTTCTATCTTTAGAAATTGTGCAATTATTGTTGACAAGGAATGACTGTCATCAAGGAGTGCCCTGTAGTTGTTATAAAGAAAGCACAATTAATACATCACAAGCCTAACATGAGAGAATGACACTTAGTAAAAGAAGAAGAAATCTTGAGCAAGTTAAAATGACAATTCTTAACGCCAAAGGGAGGCTCCAAAATCAAGGCATGAGAAAATTTTTGGAGGGGGTGTTGTAGCAGCTACAACACTTGGAAAGACACTAGAATAACTCCAACTTCTTTGTTTGGGTCTTGAATTTACACATTGAATCTAGCTTTCAGGTAGTATTATTTTATCCCATAGATCAACATAGCCTCCTTACTTAACTCAATTAAAAATATGGTCTCTTACATTCCTCTAGTCAATCAAACACTTTCATGATCAATCCAAACTTCAGTTGTTTCAATTAGGGGTTAGGAGTATGTAAAGACATGATTATAAGATGTCAGAGTATTAATATCATTTATGGTGTTTCTCCACTTTCAGCAGGCCTGTTCACTACCTCGACAAAGTCACTTCAAGGAATAACAAGCATTGCTTCGCTGCTAGCAAGCCTGTTCAGGACCACAACGAAGTTGCTTATTTCACCTCTCTGCGCAATAATCCTCTCTCTTCTTTCACACATTATTTATTTTATAACTTAATGCTCATTAACATTTTATTAACATTTATATCACCATGGGAGAAAGATGGATCCCAACTTAGTTAATAAGAAAGATAGGTTGTTCCTAGTTTTCAGAGACTCTTTAGTATATACCTCTAAAGTAAGTTAGCTCACTTAAGTTTTCTCCTTTCCCTTCTATACTCAACCGAGTTGACATGTTAAAATCAACCAAATATAAAATTTTGACTCAAGGAAGAAAATCCTTTTATATATACAAGCATCGTAGACCTTCCAAAGTTTTCTCTAGGAAAGAAACATATTTTCCATCTAAGCATCATGGACTGAAAAAGATGTAAGGCCCAATACAAAGAATGGGATAAATAGTTAGCCAAGAATTTTAGTTTTACAATGTCTTCTTGAAATTTTCCCTACTTATTCAAATCCAAACCACACAACTTTCATACAAAGCTTATTACAAACTTAAAATAAAATTATAGAATGAAAATACAAATGAAAGAAACGACAATAAAATAAAAAATAAAACTATACACAAACTACTCCTAAACTAAGAAATGGAAGGTAAGGCTTACGTAAAGTGAAATTCCCAATGTAACCAGCAAACCCGTTCCTGACCTATACAAGTGAGGGAATGAATGATAAGAAACATTGTTAAGCATAGCAAGAAGGAGAAAAGATAGACCGATAGATCTTGCTCCAAGACTTTAAGGCCAAAGACATTAGCAAAAAAGTATAATAAGAAAGCTTGGACTAAACCATTTGTAGGACTAAACCATTTGCAGGTGTATTTTGTTGGTCACACACATCTCGACAGATTCTTATAGAAGTATATTCATTCAAAGTTTCAATCTTGGAAAACATCAAGAAAGATCGAAACTTATTACTATCAAATGGGCTTTCCGGGTAATATTCTTCTAACCATTCAATGATCAAATCATGACATGTAAAACAAGAAGGTGAAGAATCTCGAGATTGAAGTAGAGATACATTTTCAACAAGTTTGATCAATCCATGAAGATTTTTCCGTGATGGAATTTTGATCTAATCATGTTCGGAAACTTACTAAGATCACAAGATCCTAACATAAGCATTAGCAAGGGATGAAGTGCCTCAACTTCTTGACAAGTTTCCTAACTATCAAATGGTGAATCATCGAATACTAGTGGCTTGGAAAAATTAACAGGTTAATATGAAAAATCATCATTAGGCGTGTCAATGAACACATTGGAAATTCCACTAGATGGATCGGATTTTGCATTCAAATCTAGGGACTCTTCATGGTTGGATGAATCAAATGAAGGATTTTCTTAAGTACTGGGAATCACAAATATTGATTCTTCACAAGCCAAATATAGGAATGGGATGGATCATAAAAAATACGTTCCACCCCTTCTTCATACAATTTCTGATTATGATCAAAACTGGTAATATGAAGATTAGAATCATTTAAAAGAAAAATTGGTGTAACAGATTCATTAAATATGCCAGGAAGGTGCATTAATGGTGAAGAAGGGAAAGAAAAATCAGATGAAAGATGATCTATAATAAATTATTTTTGTTCATAATATGAGGCCCACACATAATCATTGTAATAAATATCATGAATCTCATGTTCTTCCACATCAACCTGTAATTGATCACAATAAGATTCACACAAAACTAGTGAAACAGGTTGATCAAGTGGTTCAAGAGAAAGAGGATCATGAGAAATGGTTGGTAGAGAACAAGAGGTGTATCTTGAAGAAGAAATATCACCAATCAAATTAGATTCAATATTTAAACATGTTTTTGAATTTTAATTATGAGGGGAAGGTGGATTTGGGATTGGATCCACAATTTGATCTGGAAGTTTTCCAGCATCAACATTATTACATGGGGATGCTTCATTTGATAATGAAATGAAAGAAGTTGAAGAGACATAGGAAGGATTAGATTCTTCCTCTAAACTGTTAAGTACTCCATGACCAAGAAAATTTTGGAGACATGTAAGATATTTAGAACCGAGAGGATTCAAGGAAATTTTCACTATATACCAAAAAATTTCTTTCATAAAATCGCAATGAATGTCTTCCTAAAAAAACTCATAACAAAAGTGAAGAAACCAATCAAGAAAATATTCCAAAAATTCATCAAATTTCATTCTAAGGTGAATAATATTATTATATACACTTTGATAATCATACATGTCAAGAGCTTGGTGAAGCTCCATGACAAGTTGTTTGAAAGAGTGAATAGACGTGGTTGAAAATGTATAACACCATTGTTTAACATGACCTTCAAGAGTGAGAATCAGCAACCTACAAGCATCATCCTCATAATTAACTTCAAAAGAATCACAAAATTCAAGAAAGAGGAGGGGTATGCTCAAGAATGGTTATTTCACCCTCACCATTAAACTTTAGTTGACAAGTTATGAATTATCCACGCAGGAAATTTTAGATTTGCAACTCTAGAAAAACATCCCGGGGTTATGATTTAGGAGGAAACCACTCAAGATGAAATATTGAAATCAGACTTCGTGGGCTTAGCTTGTCATCTAGCCCTCCTTTTAGCACCTACTATTGACAGTGCTATAAATTCATCAACCAAGTGGGTCACCCCGATATGAAGTCCCAATTATACGTCTCATCATTTTGATTAGGATCCCCGACTAGAAATACATCTAGTTGCCATGGTTGTGATATTAAAGGTGTACATTGGCTGCAATTAACACATAAGAATACATACACATATATTTGGTATCATGAATTAAGTAAACTTTGTGTAATATAAATTGTAATTTATAAGAGGTTATTTAACGCAAAGGAGAAAAGAGTGAACCTATAGAAGAAAATTAATAGTACTATCCTAAAAGAGACGCACAAACATATAAATAATCGCTAGTTAGCTTGCCAAATAGTTTGCAAGGTAACAACAAGCATGAAAACAAATACAACACACACATCCAACAAGAAACATAATAAAGATAATGAAATAGTTCATTGACATTAGCATGAATGAAATAAAATATACCGTAAACATTTAAAGAATAGTCTCACAACATCCTTGATACATGCATGAAAGTGTGTTGGTTCTAAAAGATTTTGATCATTGAGTGAGAGATCCAAGTATACAATACAATGATATGACACTAGCCCCAATAGTGGAACATGAAGCTACCACTTTCTTCTCCAAATAATGATACTGACTCCTCTGCTAATCTGGAGAAGCCAAGGCTAGTAATACCAAGTTCCAAACCTCATTCTTAAGTTACTAAGGTTTATTTATAACATATGAGGTGACCTTTCACATTCCCTTGTGACCTTTGAGCTCCCTCATGACTCTTAAGCTTCTTTTGTCTCTATTCTATCTAATGACTCTTCATTTCCGTATTTGACTCTTGGACTTCCACTTACATTTACATTTCTCACTATTTTCTAAATAAAAAAACACATAAGACAAAAATGTGACTAGATCCTAACAAGACAAAACTCTATATATTATGCTTAAGCTTGAGGAAGATCTAGCTCGAAAACTTCTATTTGTAAATTTGGTGTAACATAATGGTACCAAGCCTTGTACTATGCTACTATGTCCTCAAGCTTTGATGGAAGATCTGGCTTATATCTAAGTCTTGCCTCAGTTGCATCCAAATAAATAGTTTTGGAACTAGTTTGAACATTATTCCATAATAAGAACAATGTCATGTTTAACTTGACAGGTTCATTTATAAACTGTTAAATGTTCTACCTTGTGATCTCCAAATATTCTTTAGTAACTACCTGCCTTATATTTCTTAATAATTCTTCAATTTCCTTGCTGACAACTTTTATACCCTTTATTTCTGCAAATTCTCCAATAGAAGGAATCGTGTGCACTCTGAACAAGAAGCCCAAACAATGGTATAGTCATGAATAGGTGGTTATGATGTTGGCCATGTAAGTGTAGAGTTGTCTATTTCCATGTACATTCATTCTAACTTTATCCCTTTCCATTTCTACTTCCTACCTTATTTTCCTAGCCAATTTTGAAGGTGAATCTTTGTCCTTAGTGCCCCATTCCTCGATCACATCGATGGTTTGATGAATTACCTTCAGAACTTTCACGTTCACTCGTGATCATTATTGCATTGCATTAAAGGGAACCACCACCTTATGTAGGGTGATCATTTCTTCATACAACTATGTCATAGTGTCACCCAATGGTTTAATTTCCTCACCTATAGATGCCCGCAGCTCCCTCATGTGAAGAATCAGCAGAAGGAAACCTTGATCATTAATGAGGAGATGATCAATCTATTTCCTTGCAAAATCTAAATCCTTGAACATTCGAATGGGAAAGAAAGAGACCATTGTTTCATATCTATCCAAGTTTTCTCAACTGAGGGATGAACTTGGAGGTGTTGGAGAGACAATTCCACTAGTAAATATTATGAACCTTTCTCTTCTTGGGCTTCCCAAATCCTGGCAAAGTTTCTATGATGTTTTGAATGGTAGATATAATCTCCCTAATTAGGAGTGAGTGTGGTCATATCTTGTGCAGGAAGAGATAAGTAGGAACACAAGGGATGGAATCTCAGATAGGACAGATGATGAGGAGAAATTTGCCTTAGTTGGAAGAGGGAACAAATCCAAGGGAAAGAAGGCCCAAGGTAAGACTCAATCTAGTCAGAGTGGAGGATAGAAAAAGAAGGATCTTATCAAGATTAAGTGTTTTCATTCTCATGAATATGGACACTATGCTACAAAATGTCAAACAAGAAATCCAACAATCATGTTGCAATAACGCCAGGAGGAGAAGCACTCTCTTCTCAGTTCAAATTGGATTTCCCTTTAATCTCTTACATGTCAAGCTTAGTTCAAGGTAATGTGTGGTCTATTGATTCAAGGGCATCATTCCAAATGACGGGGAATAAAGAATTCTTCAACAGTTTGGAGGAGAAAGACATGCAATTCCATATTGAACTTGGAGATGATGGAAGATACATGACCAAAGGAGTTGGTACAATGGTATTTAAGAGGGAGTTTGGTTCCCTCCTCTAGCTCAAGAATGTGATGTATGTCCCAGGATTGAAGAAAAACCTTGTCTCAGTAGCAGTTCTTGAAAACAAAGGGTATGATGTAGTATTCAGCAAAGGGAAGGCCTGCCTTAAGAATTTTGCTTTAGGACAAGTCAAGAAGATTGTTGTTAGCATTGAGAACCTAGAAAAAGTGTAGGTTGATGCATGTGTAACCTTGAGAAGCAAGGTAGAGAGTTCTCGGAGTAGAGATGTGCTGGTTGAGTGAGAGAAAAATAGAGCTCTCAAGATGGAGACTTAGCAAGTATCTCAGTTTCAAGTTATGCTAGTTGGAATTTGGGATGACCAACAGGATGATGATGATGAGGACCATATCCCAGGGTCAGTGTAGGTAGCCTCTCAATTAAAGACTCCCAGTATATGGAAATTTCGAGCCAAGTGGGCAGAGGATTTGGTTAAGGGAGCTCAGAAGAAAGTTGAGTCCCCTAACATCAAGAGGAAGAAACCTAGGTACATGGAACTCATGACTAAAGTGGTGAACTCACGACACATGATGGGAAATAATGGGTCTTCAAATTAGGTTTAACATAAGGAAGCAGAGAAATATTCTAGTTCATAGGAAGAAGCTGCAACAGTAGAGAACTTGGTAGATTTGAAGATAGATCCAAGTGGACAAGGTTCTTCCAAGAATCCATTCCTCACTAAGAGGAAGTGTTGAAAATGTAGCAAGGAATGGCTTATTTGACTTGTGCCATAGTCAAAGATGCAAATTTGAATTCAATCTCATAGATGCTTGAGCTATCTATCAGTTAACGTGTGTGGTGTGGCTTACCACTCAGTTATTGTTAGTTAATTCAAGTTAGATGGCTTTCAGTGAGTTGTGGATTAGTTGATGATCCAAACTTAAATAGGAATGCAAAAACTTACATATATAATCATAAACACAGAGATGTGGCAGAAGAACATGTCATTTCATTAATAGAAAAATATTGAACTATGCTTACAAACATAATGGAAATAAGATTGCTTGGGCAATGGTAGCTTATCTTTGAGAAGAGATGTGGTGGTTACATGCCTTTGAACAGTGTAACAATGAGGCTCAAGGGCCTATTTATTATTGGAAAACATGAGAAAACCCTAAACAACCAAAACCCTAACCCCATGAGATGTAACACCAAGAGTTTGTGGGCATCATGGGGGTTAGTTGGGCAACCAACTTCTCGTGGTCATAATTTGGTCATATTATCTTTGTTTGGCGCATATGATACCTTGTTGGAAAGGTCTCTCTGTGTAATACAAATTTCACCATAATCTCCTTCCTATGGCTAAGAGCCTACTGCGTACCCCAAAAAAACATCGTTTAGGGAATCAAAACTGCTCTGGAAGTTCAGGACCCGAAAAACTGCTAAAAATAGTAAATGCTTAAATGAACAAGGAAACATATGAAATTGACTGGGGGCTCTAGGTGGAATAGGCGGGTGGCCACCAATATCCACCTAGATCATTCCTCCCCCCCTTAGGAAGCAATGGTCCCCATTGCATGCAGAGCCTCCATGAGGTGAGGAAATTTCTATTAAACCTGGTCCCTGGTGAACCACTTGCCCTGGTGAAGGAGTTGACCTGCTTTGACAACTCGATATAGATGTATCCTCTGTTGGTGAGTGTTCTTGATCTGTGTGTTCATGATCTCATCTGTTGTATCCTCTGTTCAGGTTGAGCTTCGTTGTTGTGAGTTGTTTTGCAATGTCAGATGTGTCCAAGAATGGTGGAAAGTATAGCCGAAGGCGATCTACATTGAACACTAGGTGCAAACCAAGGAACGGTGGGATGCTGAGCTCAAAAGCATTATCATTAAAGGACTTGGTGATGGTGTATGGTCCATATTAGAGCGGGAAAAGCTTACGGTGGGGTCCAAATAGGCACTCCTTCTGCAAATGTAGCCAAGGTTTGTCACCCACCTAGAACTTGTGTGGCACTCAATGATGATCATGGTGCTTTTTGTACTTAGCATTAGCTCTGTCCAATGCATCATGGACCTACTAGTGGATGTGTTGACTTGCTCAATGAAGTTGTAGCCCTTTCATCTTTCGATCGAATGTGAGTCGAATCTACCTGAGTGGCTACAAATGGTATGGCCACATCAATGGGGCATAATGGTTGAAATCCCAGCCCTACCTGAAAGGGGTTGTGGCCTGTGGAGTTGTGGAGAGCTCTGTTGTAGCTCTGTTGGACATAGGAGAGACTTTCATCCCATGTGCGTGGATTCTTTGAGTTGTACATGGGAAAAATGTGTATGATCATCATGTTGAAAAGCTCTGTTTGGCCATCAGTTTGGGGATGGAAAGTCATGGACTTAGTAATTTTTATATCCAACATCAACCAGAGACTTGACCAAAATGCACTCAGAAATATGCTACCCCAATTTGATACAATGGACCATGGGATCCCAAAGTGTACCCATACTCGCTCAAAGAAGATCTTAGCAGTGGCCTCTACTACGATAATATTCTTGCAAGTCGCCATCACGACAATCTGTTGTAGCGGCTACAACCACCCTCCAAAATTTTGCCTTAGCTTATTTTGGAGCGTCCCTACCGACCTTACACAACACTTTGTCTTGCTTCATCAAGTACTCAAGCTTCAATGTTTTCCTCGCACAAAGGTAGCCTGTTAATCACAATTGATCCATTCCCCTCATAGGTTGCTTTTCGAACTTGGTCCAACTACAGGCCGAGTAGCTTCCCCTTGAAAATTGTACATTTATAAATACTAGCTAATCCTCCCAGCAGGATTTGCACAAATTTTCCCAGTAGCAGGCTATTTAGCCCAGGATTTGTGCAAATCTGGGTAGCAGTCAACTACTCTGCCCAGAAATTGTGTAAACCTCCTAGGCAGACAACCCAACCCCAACCAAGAATATGCATTTTTCCCAAGTAGTTGAGCACTTGCATGCATGTACAGTCTGATTGACCAGTTCCACCCAGGACCAAGAAAACTTGACTTGCATGCATGCATGACTTGATCTTCCTAGAATAGAAAGAGACAACATGCAAAAGGCATCCCATGATTCAGGGAGTTATTTTTTAGCAACCGGGGGTTACATGCAAATTTGTTTCAGAAGTTTCCCTCCAAGTGTAAATTTTTCCTAGATTTGTGGCATGAGCATCATGAGACCAAACTTATTTATTCAACACATCAGAGCTCATTCTTTCACATTGATCTTGGATCTCTGACATCCCACAACACATCCAGGACTCTTCAACACATCTGGCTCTGCTATTCACAGGTAAGTGGCCTCAACTTGTCTTTTTCAGCATTTATGTCGCTTTCTTTGTATTTTCTTGTGTGAGTATTGTTTGCTTGATTTCTTTGAACACATGCTCTCATTTACATGTATTCTAGCTTGTCTTGGCTCTATTTCATTTTTTGTTGCTATCTCACTGTTGTTGCATGCATGAAATTGTTTTGCACGGAAATTCGCCCAACCGACGAACTACCTCACCCACATGCATGTTGATATGTCTGCTGAATCTTTCATTCATGTTTTTCATGCACTGTTAATCACTTCTGCTATCACTTAGTGTCACCATGCATTTCATTGTCTTACTTGCTTTTAGTTTCCCATCGACAATTCAGGCCAACCTTAGCCCGGGCTCTGCCTTCACCAAGGTTGCATTGTGAAATCTGGGGAAGGAAGGCTCACCTTTGTCTCCAGATTTGCACATTCTTGACCAACACTAGCCTCCAAGACTAAGTTGTGCATTTCTAGAGGACAGTGGTTGTTTTTCCTAGGAAATTGTGCAAATTTGTCCCTAGGCTAGCAGTACTTCCCAGCTGGGATTGTGCATTGCGCAATCCCAATAGCCAACTCCCTGAATGGATTGCACATTTCACAAATCCAACAACCAGTCTCACCTCCTAGATAGCCCAGATTGCCTTTTTTGTAGTTCTGGAAGCCAATCACCTAGCCTCCCAATGAAATTTGCACAATCTTGCTTGTTAGTTCCCTAGGTATGTGTTTTGTCCTTCCCCGGATTTACTTTTTTTTCACTGACATATTTCTTGCCATGCATGCTGCTTGATTCTAGATCTTTCAGGAGTTCATCTGTCTCAATGGCTTCCAATAGAATAGTATCACAAGACACTGATGGTATTGCAGTTGCAGTAGGTGTCCTCTATTATGCTAATCTATGAAAATACAGAGTTGTATCTAGAAAAGGACATCAAACTAAAGTGGCAAGAGGTTAGTTAAGCATTCACTAGCACTTTTTGGGAAGACCTTGAAGACCATCAGGTGTACGTGAACATTCACAAGTCCATATTGTATCGGATTACGTGCAGATACCCCGCGTTCCCATGTGTGGACATCATTCACTGGATCGTCTCTCACACTGACCCTGAGATGATGACCTTGAGCAGTGTTAGTGGGACGAAGCTTGCAACCTTCTAGGCATGAGATTATGATGAAATGTGTCAGATTTCCAAGCCCATGACTGTCATGACCCCTCCTTTCAACTTGCCCAATAGTAGAGCTCACTCCAGAGACATTTTGAAGGACTGGGTAAAGGATCCAGCTAGCTTCAAGATGAAACCCAACTAGATTTACAAGACAAAGATATTGAGGAAGGCGTACCAATACTTGGTCATATTCGCCTGTCGACTGAGTGGCCAAGTAAGCAATGAAACCTTTCCTCAGAGTTGGCTTATCACATTGGACCAACTAGCTAGAAAAGGAAGACCATGCAACTCATCCGGCATACTGGCTCACCAGCTGAAGGAACAAGTTATGAATGGTTGAAAATCACTCAAGGGTATGCATGCAGAGATTTATATGTCCGCTTACATTCTAGATGTAGTATGTGACCGACATGGGTTCCTGGGTTTGGAGTGGGCACGGTCACTAACGGAGACTGTTGTGAACACATATTTCAAGTTGTTGTCTGAATGCAGCTTCAGAGGAGTGATCATATGGTTGTCCGACCATTTTGTCACCCCAGTGTACAGGTTGATATTCGAACAGGATCCACCCTCCATGTCAAAGGAAGTGATGAAGGCATTATTAGGCATTGCAGATTGACATGCCTCACCATTTGGAACGTTCATCTGAGTGTTCAATGTGGATAAGTCTCTACATGTTCTACCAAAGTTCTCCTTGGAATTGCTTGTCATGTAGGAAGTAGCGTACCACATCTCGACGGGATTGACAATTAGACCGTAGTGGAAGAAGAAGGCACCTTGGCCCACTCTTCCATTGTCTATTGGGGTATATGAGATCCATAGTATCAAGCAAGTGAATGTCGAAGTAGAGCAGATGAGGAAGTATCCTTTTGACCTCTGAAGCTTCAACCTATATGACCCACATTGCATTGTGAAGGATCACTATGCGAGATTTCAGTTCAACTGGATCCATGGGGCATGTCATTAGGCCGAGGAGGACTCATGGAGGTACCACTACAATTCCTCTATACCCAATGAACAGGTCGTCTTCATCGTAGAATGGTTATCAAAGAAACATGAAGCAGCATCATGGAGAGCACCAACATTAGCAGTAGTAGTAGAGGCAGCGGAGCCAAGCATACCTATGCGTGACAAAGGAAAGAGGAAGATTGTGGACCGCATGGAGGAGGAGAAAAGATGCAAGTTTTAAGAAGATCCACTTGTATAATAAGCAGCTACGACTATTCAGGTGAAGAGGCAACAACATGACAAACGAATCACGTGAAGGCAGAGGGATAAGAAGAGAATGGAGGAAGAAGAGAAGGAGTTGCATGAGCTGAGGGAGAAACTCTGGAAAGAACAAGAGCTGCGCCAATAGGAGAAGGAAGTGCAGCAGCAGAAGATTCAACATGGGGCACGTCAAGTAAAGTCAGATGAAGTAGTTCCCGTACAAGTAGTTGATTCATCTGAACAGCTGGCATCAGGAAAACAGGGTGAACCAGTATAGGGGCAAGACTTTGCTCATGAGATAGAACAGAGGCTTGAACAGTTGGATGCAGACATGAAGCAGCTGGAGTTGGAAGAGGATACCGACCTCATGCCTTATCACAAAGAGGTTGACTCACTCACTTCATTGCATCCTGATGATGAGAAAGTCTTAAAGGACCAAGGAGGTATTGAGATCCTTAGTGGTCAATGGGAAGCAAAGATGCACAACATCTCCTTTGACAAATCTCATCACAGAGTTTTGAAGTCTCAACGAGTGCTGACTCTGGAGGACCAAACATTCCCTGCATAATTTGAAGAGCAAGTGATCGTGATTGATGTGCACAAGCATCCTGCTGCTTTGGCTGATGCAACTAGAGTGTATGTTGAAGCCACTAGCTCAAGTGTTTGTTTCCTCATAGCTGAGAATGAGCGAATAACGAAGGAACTACAGGTGGCCAAGTAGGGAGGAGACTTGGTGACAATGTCCACCCAAGCTAAACTGAAGAAGGCAATACTAGATGAAGTATTTTCCTTGGACATAGTTTTGCGAGCATTGTACTCCAAGCTTGGTACTGTGCATCAAGAATTCGTTCATCTCCATAGATGGCAGCAACGATGTGCGAGAAGAGCACGCATCTTGAAGAGCATACATACTATTGTTAATAACATGCAATCATGGACGATGAAGTACAAGGAAGCCCCGCTTCACTTGCCAAAGATGATGAAGGCCAATGCGGTCGAGCTGCAAGCACATATCCGTAGTCATAGCCGAAACTATGAAGACTTACTGCAACTCATCACTAGCATACAATCTTCCCATGCATCAGTATTCAAAAGCATGGATGTTATAGTGCACACTCATGTGATCCCATAACTTGGGACTCTCACTGAGGTGAAGACAAAGAAGCAGGTCTGACATGAGATTGACTCGTACTTCGACGGGTTGATGCACACCGCCACCAATCCAGAATTGCCTATCAGTGCAGACATCATGCACAAGTACGTTGCTGGTCCAGTCACACTAAAGACAATGATGCACATGCTCATGGACGAGTTGGATAGAGGAGCCCAAGTAGTGTACCTAGTTGCTATGGAGGCAAGGTTCAGGTTTCAAACAGATGTCACAGTAGAACACAGAGACACTATCAAGGACTACCAATCTTGGCATCAATATGTCACTGTTAATCAACATGAGGATGTTGATCAATTGGACTTCTATGGTTGTCTAAGTCCGAATGATGTCTAGTTTGCTTGTCCAAGCCATTGTTTACATGGGTACATGTGCATTGTAATGTTGAGTCATGTCAAGTGTAAGTCAAAGTGTCAAGAGTGGATGCTACAATCATAGAGTAGGTGAAGAGTCATGAGGGTAGTTGAATGGTCACAAGGGGAATGTCAAGGGTCACCCCACCCTTTGCTATAAATAGTCCTTCATAACTCATTGTATAGGCTTTTGGTCAGCTAAGCTTCTACTAAGAGTATCTTGAAGAAGGCTTGGACAATATTGTAACGTACCTTGGATTCTCCACTGCACGGAGCTAGTACATCTCTTTGGAGGAGTAGGCGGATGTGGCTGTAACATTCCATTGTTGGGGATAGCAGGTTTACATGTATGTATTGTATGATTGTGACTTACACTTCTTTATATAATAAGAGCCAACATATTTTCATGCATAGTGTTATTGTAGTTGGACTGCTCTAGTTTCTTTAATGATATATGTTGTTTAACTTATGTACTTGTGTATGAACTGATTCTCATGCAATTATATGAATATTTTTGTTAATGTGTTACATATGTTGTTAATGTTGTCACCATCCGTGTCAACTACTCTATCGAACATCAGACAAACCTTCCACTTGAACCTTGCTGTAAAAATCGTTGCACTCGTCTCGCATTGGTTTGTGAGAGTTGTATGTGTTATCTTACCTTGTATGATGTGATTACCGCATCTGAGTGGATTGCTTTGCTAGAAGTTGTGCATGTCCTTTGTTTTGTGTGTTCCTAGCCAAGTTGGGACTGATCCCTTTCAGCCTTGAACTCACCTTCACCTCCTTCCCCCTTCGAAGTGTTAGAACCTCTCATATACCTTCCTTGATTCACTATATCAGTCACACCCCTGCTACTGATAGAGTTATCTTACTTGCCTCTGTGTGACATCGCGGTCAAGGTATTACCTTATGACTTACTACCAGGACTCCTACACCAACTGGTCTAAGGTCTAATTGGGACTTCTTACCGAGGAGATCCCCTTGACATGTTGGTGGGTCCAACACCATCAACATTTCTAGCTCTAGAAGGAGGCGTGATGACAAGAAGTGTCCTCTCATCTAGTTTTGAACCTTTGCATATCTTTCATAGAGTCTTTCACTCTACTTCCCCCAAGGTGTTTTTCGAATCGTGAAGTTGTCTCCATCTCAAGGAAGATTTTCAATCTCTTTTCCACTCACAATATGATGGTGAAGGTGAAGTGGCCTAGCCTAAGAACTTACATAAATTTCTTTCCATGATTCCTGAGGAAGATGAATTTTATGACAAGCAGGTTGGTTTGCCGCTTGCATACACACTTCGTGAATCTCCATTTCGTTGGGTGCTCAGCCTACTGGCTGACACTGTGCACTCATTTGAGCACTTATGTGATCTTATTGAAGACGCGTTCTATCATTTTGATCCAGACCATCTTGACTAGAAACTATTATAGCAACAGAGAGCTCCGCATGAATCCACTATTGATTTTTGGCAACGCTTCTGTGACTTGCAGTTTCAAGCTTCGAAGAGCCATATGGAGTTTGCTTATCTTTGGGACCAGTTTGAGTAATTCCTTAAGAAATCTACCCGTCCCAAGAGGAAGCTTGATATCAAGCCTTTCTCAACATTCTTCATTGATGGAATTGCGCAGTCTCATGTGGGAGTGAGCATTATCTAAACTGACTGTCTGCCTCCCTCTCATTCAGCATCTCCACCACTGCCCAGTGATGTTGAGGATCATGCTCACACACTTGTTCATACCTCACACTCTCCCAACATCACACCACTCAATTTGTGCATAGATTTGGTTGTGAGTCCTTCGAGTTCTCATAATCATTCTTTTATTCGACCTCCGTCTTCGCACTCAGGTGTTCCTCTAGATGATGTTATCTTGTGTTCATCCATTCTGGACTCTTCACTTGTTGTGAACAAGGAACAACCTACTCAGGGATTTGGTGTTGCATAACCAACATGTGCTGTCATTCATGAAGAGTATGAGTGGGAGCTTGAACATCAACACTCGGTGAAGGATGACTCCCTTCCATCTGAGCCCCCTTTGTTCTTTCCTAACCTCTTTGATGAACTTCCCATCCATAATTTTGCATGTGTATCTTCATGCACGGATGCACCCATTGTTGATCACTCGCAGGACTCATTGGATGTTAGTCCATCATTTGACAACGGAGAGGATAAGTTACTCATTGAAAATCCACTTGATCCTTCATCTGTCTTTTCTGGAAACACATAGGACGAGTTTGTTCTCTTTTCATCTACCCCTCTGTTCGATTCATCTGATCACGAGGATGCCAAAGAATTCATTGATTTTTCTAATCGTGGCAGTCGTGACCCATTTTCTTCCATTCTTGATCACGATCATGAATCTATCGCAATTGATCTTTCAAAGCCACTGGGGTATGATGATCTACCTGATGATGAATTTGAGACACCCAAGACTGTCGAGGAACTTCGACCCAAGTTGATGGTTATGTCAGGTCCTTGCTCTCTTGGGGTTAGTCTCACTTTCGATCATGGAACTGTTCGATCACCCAAGGCTCCTCATCACTCATCTATATGCATTAAAGATCCATCTCACTCACAGATCGCACTTCTATACTCGAACTGCACAATCCCATTGCTCATGCATTAGAGGAGTCTTACATTGCAAACACTCGTTCGTGACACAAGTTATCTTTTTTTCTTTTGTTTGCTTGCATGTCATAGTCAAGAGTGTGCTTATGCTTCAAAGTTGCATGTAGTGTCACACAACGCCATAATAATTCTACGGATTTCCCATCATGCACATGCGCTCACTCATATCCTGTGGGCACTTTGAAACATGAAGTGTGGTTATCTTCATTGTTATATCTTTCTTTTTTGCTGGTTCACACCACTAGTTTGCTTTTGGACCAAGCCTTCACCAACATGGGTCTACCAATGCGCCTATGGCTACATTGGAAGTATCACTTCACATGATCAGGCCCACGCACTGTTAGTGTAGGAGTAGGAGTAGTGTTTGCTTTTAGTTGTTTCCTTGCGTGCTTGTTTGCTTATATGCTTCATTTGATTGTTTGTTTGTTTGCTTGTTTTCTTACTTGCTTTGCTCTCACTTTTGCTTCTTCTTTTTCTTTTATTTTATGTTTGTTAGCTCGTTGGCTTCGTTCGTAGGTTAGTCTTGTATGAAACCATGTATGACTCTTGAAGCAGGCTGGGTAAAATAAAAGAGGGCTTGTACAACTATCACTACTTGGTTATCTGTCATCTTGTCATTGTATGATGAGCTTGTTACTCTAATTCCATGATACGTCGAAGGAAACTACATACTGTTCGAAGTGAACCTTGGTGAAAATACAACACTTGTGCGCTAACTAGTGTCACCTTCTCTAGTCGATTGTTTTTGGGTTAACCCTTGTCAGCCCAATCAAGTAGTGCGAGGTGAGGGGGGAAACCAAAACAGGCACGTTAGAGATACAATAAACTACTTCTCTACTGGAATAACCTCTTCTGCCATCAATAAGTTGGGATTCCTCTTCCGCCTCTGAAATGAATAAGTGCTATGCACAGTGAAAGTGAAAATGAAAAAATGAAAAGTAAAAAAATTCAAAAAAAAAATGAATAAGGCGAAAGAAGAGAAAGGCTTCCTATGCAGGGAGGTGATGCAAGTAACTCCGCCGGGGTATTGACTAGGCTCGCTAGCAACAGAGCCATGCTTGTGTTCCTATGTCACTCCACCAAGGCACTGCCCAGGCCTGCTAGCAGTGGAGCAACACCAGAGATGAAACTAAGAATCTGACAACTATAATGGTTGTGCACCTATATACCCCTCAAACCCAATTGAAACAACTATGTTGCCTTGGCTTGGAATGTGTTTCAATCGACCAAGAGTTTGACTGATGCTACATATTACAATCAAGCTAGTGTGAAGCCAAGATGAGCTGAGAGCTGAACAATACTTCTGGAGGTGTTAGACTTTCTTTTCACGGACAAGGTTCATTCAGAGAGCTGGAGTTCTACTAGTGTGTCGCCAAGTGTTGGCAGCTACAACCACCCTCCAAAATTTTTCCTTAGCTTGTTTTGGAGCCTCCCTACCAACCTTACACAACACTTTGTCTTGCTTTGTCAAGTACTCAAGCTTTAGTGTTTTCCTTTCACAAAGGCAGCCTATCAATCACAGTTGATCCATTCCCCTCACAGGCTACTTACCCAGACTTGGTCTAGCTGCAGGGTGAGTAGTTCCCCCTTGAAAAATGCACATTTATGGAGGGAAACCAACCTTCCCTCCAGGAATTGTGCAATCCTCCCTTACAGCTTGTTGGGCTCCAGGATTGTGCAATCCTACCAGCCAACCTCCCAGCAGGATTTGCGCAAATTTTCCCAGCTACAGGTTGTTCAACCCATGATATGTGCAAATATGGGCAGCAATCAGCTGCTCTACCTAGAAATTGCACAAACCTCCTAGGCAATCATCCCAACTCCCAGCCAGGAATGCGCATTTTCCCCAAGTAGTTGAGCACTTGCATGCATGAACAATTTGGTTGACCAGTTCCACTTGGGACCAAAGAAACTTGACTTGCATGCATGTATGACTTGATATTCTTAGAATAGCAACAAGCAACATGAAAAATAAATCCCATGACTCACGAATCTATTTTTAGCAGACGGGGGTTACATACAAAGTTGTTTTAGAAGTTTCCCTCCAAGTGTCACTTTTTCCTAGATTTGTGGCATGCACGTCATGAGACCAAACTTATTTATTCGATGCATTAGAGCTCATTCATTCACATTGATCTTGGAGCTCTGACATTCCACAACACATTCAGGACTCTTCGACACATCCAACTCATCTATTCACGGATAAGTGGCCTCAACTTTTCTTTTTCAACATTTTTGTCGCTTTTTGTGTATTCGTTTATGTGAGTGTTGTTTTCTTGATTTATTTGAATGTTTGTTGTCATTTACATGTATTATAGCTTGTCCTAGTTCTATTTTAGTTTTCATTACTGTCTCATTGTTGTCGCATGCATGAAACTATTTTGCACAGACGCTTGCCCAACCGAAAAACTATATCACCTACATGCATGTTGATCTGTCTGTTGAATCTTTCATTCATGCTTTTCATGGATTGTTAACCACTTCTACTATCACTTAGTGTCACCATGCATTTCATTGTCTTACTTGCTTTTAGTTTCCCATCGGCGATTCGGACCAACCTTGGCCCAGGCTCTACCTTCACCAAGGCTGCATTGCACAATATGGGGAAGGAAGGCTCGCCTTCCTTTCCATATTTGCACATTATTGACCAATACTAGCCTCTAAGACTGTTTTTCACATTTCTAGAGTACAGTGGTTCCTTGGCCCAAGAATTGCGCAAATTTGTCCCAGGGTCAGTAGTCCTTCCCAGCTGGGATTGTGCATTGTGCAATCCCAGCAGCCAGTTGCCTGACTGGATTACGCATTTTGTAGATCCAGCAACCAGTCTAGTGCCCAAGATAGCCTAGACTGCCTTTTGCACATTTCTGGTAGCCATTCACCCAAACTCCCAGTGAAATTTGCACAATCTTGCCCATTAGTTCCCCAGGTATGTGTTGTGTCCTTCCCCGAATTTGCTTTGTTTCCACTGAAATATTTCTTGCCATGCATGTTCTTGTTTCCATATCTTTCAGGTGTTCATCTGTCTCATTAGCTTCCTAGAGAAAAGGATCATAGAACATTGATGGTATTGTAGCTGGAGAAAGTGTCCTCTAGTCTGCCGATCTACGAAGATACGAAGCTGTATCTAGACAAGGACATCAAATTGAAGTGGCAAGAGGTTAATGAAGCATTCACTAGAACTTTTGGGGAAGACCTTAAAGACCATCAAGTGTATGTGAACATTCACAAGTCCGGCTTGTACCAGATTGCATGCAAATACCCTTCGTTCCCATGCGTGGACATGATTCACTGGATCATCTCTCACACTGACCTCGAGATGATGACCTTAAGCAGTGTCAATGGGAAAAACCTTGCAAACTTATGGGAACGATATTATGATGAGATGTATCAGATGTCCGAGCCCATGACTATCATGACCCCTCCTTTTAGCTTACCCAACAACAGAGCTCACTCTAGAGACATTCTAAAGGATTGGGTAAAGGACCCAACTCGCTTCAAGATGACACCCAACCAGATCTACAAGAAAAATATATTGAGGAAGGCATACCAATACTTGGTCATATTTATAAGTCGACTGAGTGGCTGAAACCTTTCCTTAGAGTTGGGTGATTACATTGGACCAACTGGCTAGAGAAGGAAGACCATGCAACAGGTCCAGCACACTGGCTCACCAGCTGAAGGAACAAGTCACGAAGGCTCGACAATCACCCGAGGGTATGCATGCAGAGATTTATATGTCCGCTTATGTTAGAGTCGGTCTTGTCAGTCCTCCGTCAGAGATCAAAACTCTTTCTGCATCTCATTTTTAGGTGTCTCGTTCCATTCACTCAGCTGCATTCTGCTAGAGGCATGCCATAATCTGATTAAAGGGTCTTGTCAATTCATTCCCATCATGTCTTGTACCTGCCGGCTTAGGTATTTTCATCAAAGTTATTAAAATCCATGACAGTCAATGTTTGATCTTTTAATGGAAAAGACTCATTTCAGTCATTAGGTCTAGGGTTCGCAAATTGTTTTTCTCAAAGTGCTTCAATAATACTTGCAGGCCAGAGGAAGGCTCAATAATTCACTCAAATGATGTTTCTGAGCAAGAAAAGATGAATTTTGGAAAACCGAGAGAGGTTTTTGTCCATAATAGGCCAAGGAAGAAAAACCTCCTTCAGTGTTTACACGTGTCACGGTTTTAGAGAAATGTCAAAAATACAATTGCATCGGGAGAATAGATGCACCTCTAAAGTGACCTTGGGAGATTTGATTTTTGAGAGGGAAAATAAAATATAAATTGAAAACTTCTAGTTGGGTTGGAAATTAGACTCAAATACATTTCCAACGAGCTATCCTGCGCCCAATTTGGACATCGGGAAGGCCTCCAAAAGTCTCTTGTAAAAAACGCGATGCTTAGGCTCAGGGCGTGACGCTTATGATAGGGAGCTCCAAATCACAAAAGGTTTACATTTTTGGATTCAACATGAAAAATCATGACTGATGGTACATGTCCAAGAAGTTTGGGCAAGTTTTGAATCCTCAGGAGGTCAAAAACACTCACCAATTGACCTCTCTGCCCCTGTTTGGACACACAAGAAAGCAGTCTTGGGAGATTGAAGTTTTGAGGGGAAAATGAGCACCAAATTTAGAAATTCTACTTGATTTGGAAATTATACTCAAAGAAATTTCCAACGAGCTATCCTACACCCAATTTGGACACCGGGAAGGCCTCCAAATGTCTCCTACAAAAAGCATTACGCACAAGCTCTCTTAGGATTGGGAGCTCCAAATCAAGAATGGTTTCAATTTTTGGGTTCAGCATGAAAAAGCATGACTGCTGGTGCATGGCCAAGAAATTTGGAGCATTTTTGGGGCATTTCTGGTCATTTGACAACTTTTGGGCACAAAACAAGGTTTTTCTCCCTGTGCGCCACGCCACTGGTGCGACGCTTAGGATTGGAAGCTCCAAATCAATAAAGGTTTGCATTTTTGGATTCAGCATGAAAAATCATGACTTTTGGTACATGGACAAGAAGTTTGGGTAAGTTTTGAGTCCCCAGGAGGTCAAAAACACTCAAAAAATGACCTCACTGCCCCTATTTTGACACAAAGGAAGTAGTCTTGGGAGATTGAAGTTTTGGAGGGGCAAATGACATCCAAATCCAAAGCTTCCACTTCGGTTGGAAAGTAGACAGGCAAGGCTTTCCAACAAGCATACTTTGGCACAATCTGGACTCCTTCAGGTACCTCAAAACAACCTCCAAAGTGGCGCAGTGCATATAGATTTGGCTCGACGCATATAGAGAAAAAGGCCAAAATCACTTCTGTTTCGCGACTTTCTCCAAGTGGGCCCGCTCATCTACACTACACTTTTTTCGGCACCTAAGGAAAAATTTAAAGTATTTCCACTAAAGGTTGGCTTCTATCCAAGTGGCAAAGGAAGGCGAGCAATCACCCAAGCCATTTGTCATTTTTGTAACACTGCACCTGTAACTAATGGTTGGCTTTCCACTTCCATTTTATAATGATTCAAAAAACTCCCCAAATCTTGTTTGTTCTATTTCCTCATGGCATAGTCTATTTATTGTATGCAAACCATTTGTAAATGGTTGGTTGGTTGTAATTTCTGGGAGACTGTGGGAGAGAAACTCAGTTCTTCATTTTATATTTTGACAGAGGATTAATGAAAGGCAGCGGCTCTGTTTCATGAGATTCACGTGGTTGTGAGTGTAGCAAATGTGTCTCTTTATGTTTCATATGTATTTCGTTATGTTTCACAGTTCATTTCATCTTCATTTCCAGTGAAATTTTCTAAGTAAGATAAGGTAGAATTCATATTTATTGCTCTGCCTGTGGGAAAGTTTTACATATGTGTTCTTCTTCTGTTGAAAAGGATTCATGTGTTTATGCCCTTTTCATCCTCCTAAACAATCTTTCTGGTCCGCATTACTTCAAATTTAATTGCTAGACTTTCTGCCTGTCTTGCCTCACGAAGTAATCTATGCCTTTGTGTTAAATTCTCTGCTCATTACTTTTCGTTGGTCCCATACATCCCAGAAA
The DNA here is from genome assembly GCA_000404065.3 of Pinus taeda. Lineage (NCBI taxonomy): Eukaryota > Viridiplantae > Streptophyta > Pinopsida > Pinales > Pinaceae > Pinus > Pinus taeda. Next base: position 37,340 of record APFE030745854.1, read on the forward strand.
CCCAGTCATTGATAAAAATTTGTTTCTTGTATCCATATTTGTTTACTAGCCTAAAATCGATATTCATTATAAGTCATCTTAGACCATACCGTTTGTTTATTCACTGAGCGTGACACGGAGAGAGCCATCTCCTGTTCTAGTAGGGCTAGATACCAGACTGAGCGTGGTTTGTGGTTACCCTGAATTTTGCCTTCCTTCAGCCTAAGGCAGATTTAGGTGCTAACATAGTGGCGACTCCGCTGGGGACAAAATGGTTTGCTTGAAGATTGTATTGCCCCAGTACATCTATCAAGCTCAGATCTGATGGTTGATGGTGAACAACGATTATACATAAGAAGACGACTGAAATCATTCACCTGGTGACTCCTTTCACTGAAGAATCCAGCAACCGGTGCTTCATGGTGACTCCACTATAGAGGGATCAATAGCTTTGAGATTTTAAAAAATGGAGCGGATTGCAAGAAGATACGCTCCCATGAGCCGAGATCACATTCTAGGCTTTCCAAATAAAATTCCGAAGGTAGATTGGTCAAGGAATATGCCCACGTTTAAAGATGATGGTAAGAAGGATGCTGCTTTACATCTAGTTAGATTTCACATGCATATTCGCAAGTTGAAAGTTGGTTTTCCTGAAGATTGCTTAATGAAGATATTCCTGGCCACTCTAGAAGGTGAAGCCCAATCTTGGTATGAAAGTTTGCCGCCTGCTTGTATTTACTGTCTAAAGGATTTTCATGCCCTGTTCATTGAAAGATATAAAGACTCTTATCCATCATTAAATCTAGTTCATGACTGTTGCAAACATGCTTCTACTTTTATTGAAAGCCTTGAAAAATACTACGAGGATGATAATTTTATGGATGATGAGATCATGGAAGCCTTGTACGAGAATCCATTTCAGCAACATGAAGAGAAACTAGAGGAGTCCCATCAAGATACTCAGGAAACTTTACAGCAGAATCAAGATCTTTGTACGGTGGAAAATGAAGGAATTTTTCATCTTGACACTCAACATGAATTACATGAAATAGATCAGCAGGTTGAAGAGTTCCATATGACTGAAAGTGATAAAAGAAAAGGTGTCATTTCAGATCTGTCCATAGAAGAAGACAACATGCAGAGAAGTCAAGTTTCAAATTCAGAATGTGATAATGTTAAGACAACCATTTCAGATGTAGATTCAGATTGTGATGACCAAGAAAACCTTGTACTAAGTCCCATGAAAGAGAACTCTGCTGCTAAAATCATCTGGGATGAAGAAGATAGAGTTTTGGATCCAAATGTTCTCATGTCATCAGAACATAGTCTTCATGAAGAGGTAATCCAGTCAGCTCATGAATAGCAAGATGGGATCTTTGCTCAAGCAAGTGAAAAAATTCCTCTGGATGAATTTATGGTAGATGATAGAAATGTTATTGTTAGGTTTCAAGAAACATCTGAAGTTGCTTTTCTCATGATTGATGAATGTGATGAATGTAATGAGAATTTGGCTATCATATCGTATGAAGATGACCTACCATATATTCAGACTTCAGAAGATCAGACCATTCAGGATTCCCTTTCTGATTCCTCCTCATATGTCTCATGTTTTGAAATGTTCTTTAAAAAGGAGATTTGTTCATCCACTTGTTCAGAATTTTTTGAAGACCCGAAACATACTCTTATTTATGAAGAAAGACCAGAATCAAGAGAAAAATATACCTTGTTTTTCCAGCAAGAGGTCAATCTTCATGTTTTTTAGGATCCAATGGCAGATTTGTTGCAATCAACAGTGAAGGTGATTATTGCAGTATTCAGTGTTGAAGGAGATCATGGTCAATTATGTTTTTGGAAGCCCAGTTACCAGTATCTGTTGTTGACCAGAAGATCTGATCAGGAGAATCAATCAAGGAGGCATCTACTTGATTGGTTACATTGGAAGACACATTACACATGATTTTACATATTGCATTAGTAGGCAGGTGGCTGTCATGATGATTTGAAACCCTTGAATCTTGATGGACTGCTGCCATTGAAACAAGTTTTGTAAGTTTTTGTTTTAGTTAAGTCAGTCATGAGTCATTTCCTTTTGCATTGAGTCAATTTTTCAGTCATGTTGGTTCCATAATTAAGTCAGTATGAGTCAGGTTTCAGTCAATAAATGAGTTAGAGTCTTGTGTGGTTTGTCAAAATAACGACTCCATAGCCCAATGGACGAAGGCACTGTCTGCTCACCCAAAGATTTGCAATGATTGGCACCTCCAAGGAGCTGGAGCTACCATCCCCCATTGGAGCCAATGTTAGAGTCGGTCTTATCAGTCCTCCGTCAGAGATCAAAACTCTTTCTGCATCTCATTTTTAGGTGTCTCGCTCCATTCACTCAGCTGCATTCCGCTAGAGGCATGCCATAATATGACAGAAAGGTCTTGTCAATTCATTCCCCTCATGTCTTGTACTTGCTGGCTTAGGTCTTTTCATCAAAGTTATTAAAATCCATGACATTCAATGTTTGATCTTTTAATGGACAAGATTCATTTCAGTCATTAGGTCTAGGGTTCACAAATTTTTGTTCTCAAAGTGCTTCAATAATACTTGCAGGCTAGAGGAAGGCTCAATAATTCACTAAAATTATGTTTCTGAGCAATAAAAGATGAATTTTGGAGTACCGAGAGAGGTTTTTGTCCAAAATAGGCCAAGGAATAAAAACCTCCTTCACTTTTTACACAGGTGTCATTGTTTTAGAGAAATGTCAAAAATACAGTTGCCTCGGGAGAATTGATGCACCTCTAAAGTGAGATTGGGAGATTTGATTTTTGATAGAGAAAATGAACTCCAAATTGCAAAATTATATCTGGGTTTGAAATTAGACTCACATACCTTTCCAACGAGCTATCCTGCACCCAATTTGGACACCAGGAAGGCCTCCAAAAGTCTCCTGCAAAAAACGCTATGCCCAGGCTCTATGCGCCGCGCCCTGGCGCGACGCTTATGATAGGGAGCTCGAAATCAAAAAAGTTTTACATTTTTGGATTTAGCATGAAAAATAGTGACTGATGGTACATTTCCAAGAAGTTTGGGCAAGTTTTGAGTCCTCAGGAGGTCAAAAACACTCACCAAATAACCTCTCTGCCCCTATTTGGACACACAGGAAAGCAGTCTTGGGAGATTGAATTTTTGGAGGGTAAAATTAGCACTAAATTTATAAATTCTACTTTTTTTGGAAATTAGACTCAAATACCTTTCAAACAGACTATCCTGCACCCAATTTGGACACTGGGAAGGCCTCCAAACGTCTCTTGCAAAAAGCGCTATGCACAAGCTCAAGGTGCGACGCATAGGATTGGGAGATCCAAATCAAGAATGGCTTGTATTTTTGGATTCAGCATGAAAAATCATGACTTCTGGTGCATGGCCAAGAAATTTGGAGCATTTTTGGGGCATTTTTGGTCATTTGACAACTTTTGGGCACAAAACAAGGTCTTTCTCCATGGCGCTTAGGGTTGGAAGCTCCAAAGCAAGAAAGGTTTGCATTTTTGGATTCAACATGAAAAATCATGACTTTTGGTACATGGACAAGAAGTTTGGGTAAGTTTTGAGTCCCCAGGAGGTCAAAAACACTCAAAAAATGATCTCACTGCCCCTATTTTGACACAGAGGAAGCAGTCTTGGGAGATTGAAGTTTTGGAGGGGCAAATGACATACAAATCCAAAAATTCCACTTGGGTTGGAAAGTAGACAGGCAAGGCTTTCCAACAAGCACACTTGGGCACAATTTAGACTCCTACAAGTACCTCAAAACAACTTCCAAAGTGGTGCGGCACATATAGATTTGGGCGCGGTGCATATAGAGAAAAAGGCCAAAATCACTTCCGCTTCGCGACATTTCAATTCGCGACTTTCTTGAAGTGGGCCTGCTCATCTACACTACACTTTTTTCGGCACCTAAGGAAAAATTTAAAGTATTTCCACTAAAGGTTGGATTATATCCAAGTGGCAAAGGAAGGCGAGTAGTCACCCAAGCCATTTGTCATTTTTGTAACGCTGCACCTGTAACTAATGGTTGGCTTTCCACTTCCATTTTGTAATGATTCAAAAAACTCCCCAACTCTTGGTCATTCTATTTCCTCATGGCATAGTCTATTTATTGTATGCAAACCATTTGCAAATGGTTGGTTGGTTGTAATTTCTGGGAGACTGTGGGAGAGAAACTCAGTTCTTCATTATATATTTTGACAGAGGATTAATGAAAGGCAGCGGCTCTGTTTCATGAGATTCACGTGGTTGTGAGTGTAGCAAATGTGTCTCTTTATGTTTCATATGTATTTCGTTATGTTTCACAATTCATTTCATCTTCATTTGCAGTGAAATTTTCTAAGTAAGATAAGGTAGAATTCATATTTATTGCTCTGCCTGTGGGAAAGTTTCACGTATGTGTTCTTCTTCTGTTAAAAAGGATTCATGAGTTTATGCCCTTTTCAACCTCCTAAACAATCTTTTTGTTCCACATTTCTTCAAATTTAATTGCTAGACTTTCCGCTTGTCTTTCCTCAAGAAGTAATCTGTGCCTTTGTGTTAAATTCTCTGCTCATTGCTGTTCGTTGGTCCCATACATCCTAGAAACCCAGTCATTCATAAAAATTTGTTTCTTGTATCCATATTTGTTTACTAGCTTAAAATCAATATTCATTATAAGTCATCTCAGACCATATCGTTTGTTTATTCACTGAGCGTGACATGGAGAGAGCCCTCTCCTGTTCTGGTAGGGCTAGCTACCGGATTGAGCGTGGTTTGTGGTTACCCTGAATTTTTCCTTCCTTCAGCCTAGGGCAGATTTAGGTGCTAACAACTTACATTCTAGATGCACTCTATGCCCGACATGAGTTCCTGGGCTTGGAGTGGGCATGGTCACTGGCAGAGACTATTGTGAACACATATTTCAAGTTGTTGTCAGAATGCAACTTCAGAGGAGTGATCATACGGTTGTCCGACCATTTTTTCACCACAGTGTATAGGTTGATATTCGAATAGGATCCACCCTGCACGTCAGAGGAAGTGATGAAGGCATTGCTAAGAATTGCAGATTGGTATGCTTCACCATCTGGCATGTTCATTTGAGTATTCAGTGCGGAGAAGTCTATGCATGTTCTACCAAAATGCACCTTGGACGTGCTTGTCATGTAGGAAGTAGCATACCACATCTCGGCAGGATTGACAGCTAGATTGCAACAGAAGAAGAAGGCACCTTGGCCCACTCTTCCGTTATGGATTGGGTTATATGAGATCCAGAGTATCAAGCAAGTGGATGTCAAAGCAGAGTAGATAAGGAATTACCCTTTCGACCTCCGAAGCTTCAACCCTTATGACCCACATTGCATTGTGAAGGATCACTGCATGGGAGTTCAGTTCAACTAGATCCACGGGGAATGTTATTGGGTTGAGGAGGACTCATGGAGGTACTTCTAAAATTCCTCTAGACCCAATGAACAGGTTGGCTTCACTGTAGAATGGTTAGTAAAGCATCAAGAAGCAGCATCACAGAGAGCACCAACAGTAGTAACAGTAGCAGCAGCAACAGAGGCAGCAAAGCCAAGCATACCTGTGTGCGACAAAGGGAAGAGGAAGATTGTCTACTACATGGAGGAGGAGAAAAGCTGCAAGTTTCGAGAAAATCCACTTGTAGAACAAGTAGCCATGGCTATTTAGGCGAAGAGGCCGCAACGTGACAAGAAAATCGTGCGAAGGCAGAGGGATAAGAAGAGAATGGAAGAAAAAGAGAAGGAGTTGCATGAGCTAAGGGAGAAACTCTGAAAAGAAAAAGAGTTGCACCAATAGGAGAAGGAAGCGTAGTAGCAATAAATTTAGTAGGGGGAACATCACATACAGACAAACGAAGCAGTGCCCATACAAGTAGTTGATTCATCTGAATAACTGGCATCAGGTGAACAAGGTGAACTAGCATAGGGGCAAGACTTTGATAATGAGATAGAAAATACGCTTGAACAGTTGGATGCAGACATGGAGCAGTAGAAATTGGAATAGGATACCAACCTCATGCCTTATCACAAAGAGGTCGAATCACCCACTTCATTGCATCCTAATGATGAACAAGTCTCAAATGACTAAGGAGGCATTGAGATCCTTGGTGGTCAACTGAAAGCAGATATGCACAACATATCCTTTGATGAATCTCATCACAGAGTTTTGAAGTCTCAGAGAGTACCAATTCCGAAGGACCAAACATCCCCTGCGTGATTTGAAGAGAAAGTGACTGTGATTGATGTGCACAAGAATCCAACTACTTCAGCTGATGCGACTAAAGTGTATGTCAAAGCCACTAGCTCAAGTGTTCGTTTTCTCATAGTTGAGAATGAGAGAATGGTGAAGGAACTACATGTGGTCAAGCAGGGAGGAGACTTGGTGACAATGTCTGCCCAAGATGAACTAAAGAAGGCAATACTAGATGAAGTATTTTCCTTGGACATAATTATTCGAGCATTTTATTCCAAGTTTGGTACCGTGCATCAAGCAGTCGTTCATCTCCACAGATAGCAGTAGTGATGTACGAGAAGAGCACGCATATTGAGGAACATACATACTATTTTTGATAACATGCAAGCATGGACGATGAAGTACAAGGGAGACCTGCTTCACTTGCCAATGATGATGAAGGCCAATGTGGTCGATCTGCAAGCATGTATCCATAGTCAGATCCATAACTGTGAAGACTTACCGCAACTCATCACTAGCATACAAGCTTCCTATGCACAAGTATTCAAAAGCATGGATGTTATAGTGCACACTCATGCAATCCCATCACTTGGGACACTCACCCAAGCAAAGACAAAGAAGCAGGTCCTCTAAGAGCTTGACTCGTACTTCAATGAGTTGATGCACACTGCCACCAACCCAGACTTTCCTATCAGTGTAGACATCATGCACAAGTATGTTTCTGGTCCAACCACATTGAAGGAAATGATGCACATGCTCATGGATGACTTGGACAGAGGAGCCCAAGCAGTGTACCCAAATGCTATGGAGGCAAGGTTCAGGTTTTAGACTGATGTCACAGCAGAACACACGGACACTATCAAGGACTACCAATCTTGGCATCAATACGTCACTGTTGATTAGCATGAGGATGTCAAGCAATTTGACTTCTATGGTTTTCTAAGTCCAAATGATGTCTAGTTTGGCTTGTCCAAGCCATTGTTTACATGGGTACATGTGCATTGTAATGTTGAGTCATGTCAAGTGTAAATCAAAGTTTCAAGAATGGATGCAACAATCATAGAGTAGATGAAGAGTCATGAGGGTAGTTGAATGGTTACAAAGGGGAATGTCAAAGGTCACCCCACCCTTTACTATAAATATTCCCTCATAACTCATTATATAGGCTTTTGGTCAGCCAATCTTCTACTAAGACTATCTTGAAGAAGGCTTGGACAGTATTGAATGCGCCTTGGCTTCTCCACTGCATGGAGCTAGTATATCTCTTTGGAGGAGCAAGCAAATGTGGCTATAACATTCCACTATTGGGCTAGCAAGTTTACATGGATGTATTGTATGATTGTAACTTACAATTCTTTATATAATAAGAGCCAACACATTTTCATGCATATGTTGTTATTTTAGTTGGACGACCACAAAAATGCAATCATTGTCATGCTTAGTAGAAGGAAGGCCCATCATGTAATCCATGGAGATAGATTCACAAGGTCAGCTAAGAGTAGGTAGAGGAGTTTACAGGCCTGACTTGGTTGGTTTGGCAATGGCACAGGTGATGTAGGATCTAGCGTACTCCCCATGATCTTGACAAAGTTTCAACCAATAAAAATACTTATGCAATACCGCTACTATTTTATCTACTCCGAAATGTCCAGCGACCAGAATGTAGTGTGCCTCCCGAATCATCTTGGCACGTTCACTTGAAGGAACACAGATGTGTCCTAGGTGGCATAACAATTCATCCTAAAGGTGAAAATTTGGAACTTTCTTCCCTTCCAGGAATGTCTGGTATATGCTGTCAAATTATGGATCGCTCTTGTAAAAATGTGGCCACCCTGATGTCTCGTGTCCACAGGAGTCGATCACAGTGATCAGTGCCATGATTGGTGGTCGATTGAGGAAATCAACAAAATTATTGGTGCTACCCTTCTTATACTTAATGTTCAAATGGAACTATTGCAAATAGGTGGACCATTTCTTATGGCAACCATTCTACAACTTCCCTTGTGTCTATATGAACTGTAGAGGTCGGTGGTCTATGTGGATGATTGTTTCCTTCCCCAGAATGTAGTGCTTCCATTGACGACAGGCCTACACAATGGAATACACTTTTTTTTTGTAGGTGGGATATTTTAGGACTGTGTCTAAAAGTGTCTCACTGTGGTAAGCCACTGGATGCCCATTTTGAGTAAGAACCACACCAATAGCTTAGTCAGAGGCATCTGTCTCAATTTCAAATGGTTGTTGCGTGTCTGGTAATGTGAGAATTGGTGCAAAACAAAGGCAATTATTCAACTTGGAGAACGCTTTTTATTGGGTTTCCAACCAAAAAACTTTTATTTCGCTCTGCCCTTGGTGACTTGACTTAGAGGCCAAGTGATATGGAGAACCCCAACATGAACCTACGGTAGAAATTGGCAAGACCCAAAAAGTTGTGGAGCTCTATTAGAGTGGTTGGGGCTGGCCAGTCCCAAATCACTTGTATCTTGGATGGGTCCACATGTACACCCTGCTCATCAATGATGTACCCTAGATATTGAACCTGGGTTAGGCCAAAGGTACATTTCTCCAAGTTAGCACACAACTTTTGTTTGCGCAAGGTTTGAAGGACCTGTCGAATATGGTGGAGGTTCTCTTCCCAACTCTGGCTGAAGATCAAGATGTCATATAAATACACCACCACAAATGCACTGGTGAAGGGTCATAAGATGGCCTTCATCAGTCTCATGAAGGTTGCAGGGTGTTCGTTGATCCGAATGGTGATACCAATCATTCAAAAAGGAACTCCTTGGATTTGAAGGTAGTCTTCCACACATCAGAGGATTCAATAGGAACCTGGTGATGACCCGACTTCAAGTCAATCTTCCGAAAATATTTGGCCCCCTTGAGCTGGTCTAGAAGGTCATCAATCTATGGAATTAGGTACCTATTCCAGACGGTGATCTTGTCGAGTGCCTTATAGTCAATATAAAGCCTCTAGGTCCCATCCTTCTTCTATACCAATACAATCTGGCTCCCACAAGATGATGACCTTGGCTTGATGTGCCCTTTCTACAATAGTTCCTGAATTTGCCTCTTGATCTCATCGTTCTCTAGAACAGAGCGTTAATAGATCAGTTCATTGGGCAGCAATGCACCTAGGGTCAGGTCGATGGAGTGCTTAACCTTACAGTACAGAGCTACCCCTATGGGTGATGCACAAATATCCCTATACTCCTCCACGACCTTGTCCATCTACTATTGTTGTGCAAAGGAGACCTACTGGAAGTCGTGGCCACAACCTTCTTCTTTCCCTAGGGCCAAATCATAAGGAAAAAAATTTCCTAGTCTGGGAAATGATCTTACTGCATTTATTTGAAGTGATCAAAGAGATGTCAGTAGATGGGGCTACCTCCAGTATCCTGTATAACTTATTAGCAAAAGTAATAATCATAGACCGAGATCTAGACTCATATACAATATGTCACTTCCACAAGTATGGTTTTCCTAAAAATGAATCACAAACTTCAAGAGGAGCAATGTCACATAGTACCTCATTCGTGAAGAATTTGATTTTGTAGGGAAGGCAGCACTGCTAGTTAACACAAATATCTCGTCCTTGGTGAAGCCACCCGATGGTGTACAACAGTAGATGTGCTATAGTATTCAGTCCCAACCGCTTCACGACCTCTACTGAAATGAGGTTATTTTGGCTCCTGCTGTCGATAATGAACTATAGCGGAGAACCCTTCACCCACATCTGTGAGTGGAAGAGGTGTTCCCCCTCTTCTGGATCTTGATGGTGGCCACGGTGGCACTGGACTCTGCATCAATGGTCTACTTCCCTTTATCACTTCCTTTATCGAGTTTTGATTCAAAGTCGAAACCTACATCAATTTTGGAAGCCTTTAGCTTGGCCACCAGTGACTCCTTGGCCCAACACTCATGTGTATTATAAGTGGAGCTCTTATGGAACTCACACCATTTTCCTCTGTCCTTCTTCATCTTCAAGGTGTTGTTCTTCACTTGTGGCTTCGGCAGGCTATCTTGGGTAGCACCACCTTGGCTTGGTCCTTTGTTTTGTGGTTTGGGGGTGCCTTTTTCTTGCTTTGGATTCATATATCCAAAGTCTTGCTTCTTCTCTTTAAACTTCTGCTCAATATTGACAGCATACTGATATGTCGTGTCAAGTGAGGAAATATTCAGGAACTCCATCTTGTCTTAGATGTACTTGTGTAGACAGTTGCAGTACTTGAGCACCAAATGTTGCTCAGTATCCTTGATACCCAGCTTCATGCGAAGGGTATGAAAAGTATTTCTAAGCTCTGGCACATCTTGGTCCCTTCCCTGTCAGAGTGTGGTCCACTTTATGTATTTGTCTTCAAAGCTCCCGACATGGTAATATTGTTCCTTGATGGCATCTCAAAAATAATTCCAAGTGGGTGCAGTTGAAAACAGTGAGGGTTCACTCCCATCCTTTTGTTCACAATAGGGTTCCAACCAATCCTTGACGTGCAGGGTAGCTTTAAGAAGTGAAAAATTAATTCTTTCCTGATTGGAAAAGTCATGAACTGAAAAATATCCTTCCAATAGATTTAACCATTTATCTACATGTCTGCATCTATCAAGCCTTCAAATATGGAAATATTGAAGTTAACTTGTACCTTAAAAGGAGTGGTTCCTCCGGAGTGGTTGTTGGATGAAGATGCATCACCTGTGTGTATTCATCAAAGGATCTGGGTAAATTTATCCATCAATGCATCCCTTTGTCACTCGAGGGCTTCCTCGAGCAACATTTTGAAAGTATATCCTGCCCCCTTATCTTTCTTTTCTTTCGCCATGGGAGGTCATCAGCTTTTGTGAGGTGATCATACAATGGTTCAACCAGATCAAGCCCTAACTTCTTATACTCTAACCTCGTTGGGGACATGCAAATAAAAATAGAGTAAGAGAAAATTGCTCTGATACCACTGATCCAAATTTAAACAGGAACACAACAAATTACAGATATAATCATAAACATAGAGATGTGGTAGAAAAACACTTCATTTCATTAATAGAAAAATAATGAATTATGCTTACAAACAAAATGGAAATAAGATAGCTCGAGAGATGGTAACTTATCTCCAAGAAGAGATGTGGTGGCTACATGCCTCTGAACTGTGTTACAATGAAGCTCAAGGGCCTATTTATTATTGGAAAACATGAGAAAACCATAAACAACCAAAACCCTAACCCCAGGAGATGTAACACCAAGAATTTGTGGGCCCCGTTAGGTTTAGTTAGGCAGTCAATTTCCCAGGGTCGTAACTTGGTCATATTATCTTTGTTTGGTGCGCATGACACCTTGTTGCAAAGGTCTCTTTAAGTATTACAGGTTTTGCCGCAGGCCCCGACCTATAGCTACGAGCCTGCCACAGACCCCAAAAAAATGTCGTTTAGGGGGTCAAAACTGCTCCAAAAGTTTAGGACCCGAAAAATTGATAAAAATAATAAATGCTGAAATGAACAACTAAACATATGAAATTGATTTGGGGGTCTAGGTGGAATCGGTGGGTGGCCACCAATATCCACCTGGATTAGTTGATGGCTAAAATTAACTATCTAGTGGAGTTAACTCTAGTGTCTATCAATTAACTGATCTCTAGTTCTAGAATAGAGATAGGTTTGAGTTTATTTGAGTAGTTGACTTTCTGTTAACTCAACTTACTCTTAGTTAACTAGTTGCAGCTACTAAAATTAGCCCTAATAGGCCATGCAATTCGAATTTCCTATTGAGATTGGATGAAGGCATAATTGTAATTAATTATTGTATACAAGTTTTTGTGTATAGGCTTGGTTAACCATGCAAAGCTAATTCTCTTTGGAATTACACAAGGAAATTGGAGAAATTCCTATTTTTTAGGAAGGATTTGTGCCATGAGATAGGAATTTCATAGCTAGCATTATTTGCCTAAGTGTTGGACAAGCCTTGAGACAGAGTTTATCAGTATTGTAGGGAGCTTTAGGATTGAAGAATATTCTATGTAATAGATCAAATTGCTCAGCTGATTCAATACAAGCAAGCAAGGGTTTTTCCCAATTGGGTTCCCCATATAATTTTTTTGTTCTATGTGTGATTGTGTTTATATTCATTGTTTTCTTTCTGAAAAAAAATTGGTAGAGAAATCGTGTGCCCTTTGTGATCAATTTTCTCTCATTAGAACTTGCAAGGTTTCAAGGATTTTCTACAATTTTGTATCCCTGAATAGACCCATAAGATAGGGCTCCGCAACCTCCTGAATTTCCAAAATTGTATGACTTTGGAATCAAAAATCCATCTATAAAAGGATGAAAGAAATCAATTAGATATGTCCCTCTGCTCCCACAACATACCAAGAAATCACCTTCAAAGGATCAACAATTAAGCTATGGATAATATTTATTGCATTTTCTTAACCATTTAATGATAAAAGTGGTACATTATCTTGAAGTCTTGGGAAATTTCCCTCACAAGCCTTTGAAAGGGCATCTTTAAAATTAGCAACTTTGTACTCCTCTAATGCTTTCAAATTTATCTATTTGGTTGATTAAACAATTTTTAATTAGATCCATATGTTACACAGAAGGCAATCAAAACAAATTGATAGAATCAAATGGAATTCTCCACAAAAGGTATCAATTGTGCCAATGTGGGAGATAACCTCCAAACTACACTAATGAATAGTAACAAGGTTTTTCATTTACAGAATTATTACTAGAAGTTGGCTAAGGGTCTAATCATTGGGAATATTTTTGGACAGAGTCATGGGAATATTTACATACACTCAACAATTATGTATCAACATTCACATGCATTCAATACCATTCAAATTGTCTAAAAAACAAATCAGGTGTTATGTTTCTTTCTAGATACATCATGGTTTCAGAATTGTATGATACTTTTGAAGTTTTCAAAATTTAGAGGTATCCTTTGAAGTTTCAAGTGGAAGCTAGATTGACCAACTAGTGCAAAGGGGTTCAACAACCCAGTCGTCCAAGGTTAGAGCCACTTGGTTGTAGAGCTAATTATATTTTAAAAAAATGTTTTAGAAGTTTGTATGTTCATTCAAAATTGTATACGAGGTTTAAAGGGCCAAGTTGCTCCATTTATGGAGCCAGGAGGCCTCCTTCTCTTATATATATAACACTCCTCTCTAATGAGGATAATTAGTATCGATGTGTATGTAAACAAACACTTTGATAACATTAATACAATAAGCAACATGTATATGTTTCCTACATTGATACTTAAAGTTTATGCATGGCTTCTAACAATATTTCTATATTGGTGATTTTATAACCACCTGCATAGGATGAACCTTGAGGGGGCCCACACGAGGTAAGCTATCAAGCCTTTCATTTATTTACATATTTGTGAATTACTTTATGTTGTTGCAAGTTAATATTTCCATTTCATTAATTTATTTCAGTCATGTGTGCGTTATTTTATATTTCAATTTTTTGTAAGTGTGCTACAAAACCACCTTGTTCTCGATGCCACTTAGTAAATAAAGTTGAGTGGTGGGAGTTATGGGTATAGTTCCCAAGGCCTCTACCATGTGAGGTTCCAGCAACTAAGTAAGGGATTTAGAATAGTGTTGACCCCTTTTTTATTCACAATAGATATGTGATTGAAATTGCGTTCATTTCCTTTTTATGCTAAATAGGCTAGATTGCATACTAATGAGTGTGACTAGTGTGAATTTTCCTTTTTCGATGTATATTGCATTGAGTGCCTTACAAGATCATAAGTGACTTTGTGTTGATAATTAAATGATTGTGTAGTGTAACTGAAACCAACAATAGGAAAATGCATATACACATTGTTAGCTCGCACTCTACAACAATCTATTAAATCAATATACAATTAAAATGATCGAACATTGTAATTAAGTATAAGAGAATCTACTATAACAAAAATATTCAAAATGTTGTAACTGACGAACCAACAATTACATAATATTTTCACAATTAACAATTAGATAACCCAACTTCAAATGGTTACTTAGTTTACTTTTATAATCTCTCGATTACTACGATGCAACTAATAGATACTCTATCCATCCTCACTTACTTGGCAAAAAGAGACTTTGAAAATGAAAACCAAGAAAAAAACAAACTTAAAATAATGAAAAAACTAAAAAACCTAACCTTCATTTTTATGTAGCTACTTTTCTATCATTATCATTATTTTTTTCATCTATTTTTCTAAAATTTTATTTCCAGCATATACTTTACTATTTGAGGTAAAATGTACATTAAAAAATATGCCAAAAGAAATCCAAAGGTGGAAATGTTAGAATTAAGCTAAATTTGATAAGTATTGCATGTTCAAATCAACCTCCTGATTATTATATATTATCACTTAACTTAGGAAATATAAATTGGAAAACCAACTTCAAATGATTGCTTAATTTATTTTTGCAATCTTTCTTTTACAATGCAACTAATGGAGATTTTATGCATTTTCACCTACTTGGTTTGAAAGTGAAAATTCAAAAAACAACTAATAGAGACTTTATGCATTTTCACCTTTTTGGTTTGAAAGTAAAAATTCAAAAGATAACTAATATAAACTTTATGCATTTTCACGTACTTAGTTTGAAAATGAAAATTTAAAAGAAAAAAACATGAAATAACAAAAAGTAACAAATTTATCTTTCAATTTGAATTCTCAATCCTATGTGGTTATTGTTTTATTGTTGTTTTTCATTTCAAATTTGGAATTTCAACAAAATACTATACTATTTAAAGTAAAATTCACTTGAAAAATTATAAAAAAAAATCAAAATTAAAAAAATAAAAAAATAAATTTGAAAAGTACCTCTGGTTCAACCTTCCTCATTAAATATTATCACAATCCCTTTCCTATGCAAACTCCCTGAAACAACTCGTAATACCTATTCCCATTCACAAATATTGATATAAAAGGAGGGTATTAATAATAATACATATTCTCATTCCTAAATATTGATAATAAAAAGGAGGGGTTGATAATAAAAAGGAGGGGTTGTTTAGCGAGGAATTAAATTTGTTTGGTCAAAAATCTTTGGAATGTAGGTATGATAGTGGGAGTGTTTTCATTATTTTGGTGGTGGAAATGGATACAATACAAATTAAATTTGAAAAGTAATTCATATTCAACCTTCCTCATTAAATATAGATTTTTAAGGGTATGGGAGTATTGTTTGAAAAAAATAATTTAAAAGAATAGAATTTTTCATTTGTAATGGATTTATGGAGTTTGGGAAAAATTGTTAAATTCAAAAGAGTTCAATCCTCACTTGTAATAGATTTATGGAATTTTGAGAATATTTTAATCAATTTAAATATTTATCAAATATATATTAAAGGATTATTTTATTTTAATTGCAGATCTCAAAATATTTCAAATATAAATAAATAGTTTAATTATTAAAAATTAATAATAATTGCGAGTTTTCTTCATGGATAATTTCAAACATATGAATTTATGGAATTTTTGAGAATCTTTTAATCTCACACTATATATATATATATATATATATTATATATATATATATATATTTGTTATGATTTCAAACAAATGAATTTATGGAATTTTGAGAATCTTTTAATCTATATATATATATCTGTTGGAAATAACACTGAGAAGGGGGGAGGTGAATCAATATTATCAAATCAAACACTTTTCATTTTTATACTCAGATATATATACGCTACTTTAGTTATGGGAATCCGTGTATATACACAAGTGTGTCTAAAGAAACCAGTGTATATCAGTAAACTTTATGATTCAGTTAATCAATTAAATGTTGATCTTTAAATCAGTGCATGAGAACTTCATTCACCATAAGAACAGTAAACAGGGTGCAGTAAAATAGAACATATCACCACACACATGAACACAAGATATAAGGTGGAAACCCAATGTGGGTGAAAACCACCTGCTGCGATTTGTCTCTATCTTCTTTTAATAAGAAACTTCCTTTTACAATATTTCTGTACTAGAGTAGTCTTATACTAGTACGCAGGCTTTGACCTACAGAAGGCTACAACCTTCTCTTGTTCTCCAGCTTTTTCTGTAAGGGAGCTTTTTCTTGTACTAGTTGATGTACTAGTACATAGGTGCTGACCTACAGAAGGCTACAACCTTCTCTTTTCTTCTAGGTACCACGTTTCATAAATTTTCATACTGGATACTCCTGAAGCACAACACCATAATCTGAAGGCCACATTTAATCCAATTTTCATACTGGACCCATCAATAACTTTGAAGCACAAAATCAATCACCACTTGCATCGTCAATCACTAGATCACCCAAAACTGAATCACTAAAACCCTGTCAATAAAAACACAGTCACCAGAACACAAAGCAGATCACAGAACTCTGCAACGATATTTAGAGCCAACTGTATCATAAAAAATCGTGCATCAGAGTGCATACACTACTTGGAAGAGCCGAACCAACGTGTATATGCAACTTCACCAAAGTGAACCAACATATATGTCATCAAATACTTACTTATAACTTCGCTACACTTCACGACTTAAAACATACCTAGATCATTACATATACAAGGATAATACGTGTGTTAGCAACCAGATCTAGTCCATCAGATCACATAAAGATAAATCATTATGATCCTGATCCATTATTAGATCTCATTCATCAACATTGAAGCTAAACACAATCCACCAATTTGAATATGCAGAATACCGACACCAGTAAACAGTCTCCAGAACTCAGACTTTGCATCATCAACCAGAACCACCTGTAACTTCAAACATCATATTTTATATGGTATACACTATTTGGATGTATCTAACCTGCGTATGTACGCACTTTTACTAAGTCAACCAGCATATACATCTGTAAATATTCATTCATGATTTGCATGTTTTCAGACTTGAGTTATACCCATATTATAATATTTACAGAACAATACATGCATCAGATTATAGATCTAGAATAAGCATCATCAAATCATATAGAGATGATTCATTCCAAGCCATAAGATTCCACTCCATCATTAGAACTTGTCCTCCATCAAGTGCGGAGATTCCTCCTTGGCTCAGATCAAGCAATGCATCAGGAACCCATAACCTGTATACTGGATTTCCCACTTCATCAGATATTCAAGAATTTTTCAGTACATTTGCCTAATGATCTTCTCCTCCTTTTATAGTCTAAGGCCTGACTCAATACCACGGTCCAAAACCACTTAGAACCAATACCTTGGACCAAATACCTGGGGCCAATACATCAGATAAGATACCTTGGACCAATACCATGGATCACAATACGATGGTCCAAATACCACAGACCAAAACTAAATGTACGTGCCTTTCTTTGCATGAGAGTGCATGTATACGTATACGCACCTTTTGGTCATCTAACCCGCATGTATCTGCGACTTTATCAAGGGGAACCTACGTATATCTCTTTTTCTTCATTTTGTGAGACTGAACTGTGATCTATTATCTTAGTGGGTTGCCATCAAGGACAACACCTGTACTGTAATGCCAACAATCCCCCCCCCCCTTTGGACTTGATGGCAAAGCTAACTTTCCATACTGAGAACTATCATCTTAATGAGTTGTCATTCTACATTACATCGGAACTGATTCCTTTGAGTTGCCCTGAATCCCATGTATTCTGTCACATCTGATATCTCTTCTATAGATTCATCTAGTTATATATAAGTGAGTTGTTCCGCTACAAGTGGGTTTCCATCAAGCACAACACATGCATCATAATGCCAATCTCCCCCTTTGGACTTGATGGCAACAACCATATACCAAGTCACTCTCCCCCTTTGACATCAATGGCAATGGGCGGACCAAGATATTCTCTTCCTTGATATACATTCTATTATCCATACTCCCCCTTAGTACCTGCGGAAATCTCTGATTGAGCTCCCCCTTTGTATATGCCAAGATGTACCAATCCATCCATGCTCCCTCTGAATACATTCTGAAATCTCTGCTCTGCTGAAGTGTGTTGTTCATGCTCCCCCTGACTGTAAGCAAGGTCTGCAAAAAGATGTTCTACAAGAAGAACATGACTCTATACATCATAAATGACCTTCCTATCACCAATGACTCATACATACATCAATTTCCCAATCAAGTGGGGATACACTTGACTCATCCACCCAACCAAGTGGGGATACACCAAAAGCTTATACATGATAAAACATGAACATTAAATCATCCATCCCAGGCATAGTGGGGGTAGAAATTACATAATATGACCAAAAGGGATTCAACATATGACTACAATAGATAGAGACAAACTATTACATCATGGGTCTTGATATGACCTTTACATTGAATGATATACATGAGATTTATAATAGAGACCAAATACCTAAACAAGACCATGATAATCATCAACAACTATGATATATAATGTATAATATGCTCCATAAGCATCTATCAATAGCATCCAAACCAGCAACCTGTATATGTCCATTAGTGTAGGTAACATCAACCCGTGACAAGGTATGTCTGCATCAATTCATCCTCTTGATCTTGAGCACTATTATAATATTCCATGAATCAATTTTGCATATGTCATACAAAATCATTCACATTATATCATATGTGAAAAACATCATAGTCATCACATCATCATCAAGATCTGGATGATCTTTTATACCATCCATGTATCATTACTCGGAAACATCCCACATTTGATAAACATCAATCAACATATGAACTCATCATCATCATGTCTTCAAATAGTTATGTCTTCATGTGATCTGCAATAACTCCATTATCTTGGCCAACCACCAATGCAACTTCATGTATCTAGTGTGGAGCTATAAAAAGGGTCTCTTTCACCTCTAATTACTTCACATTAATATGTCAATCCGAGAATGTTTTGTTATTTCAAAGAGTGTCTTAGTCTGAGGCTATCATTTTCCAGAGTAATGCTAGTAGCATAGTGTTTGAAAATACAAGAGTAAACGGATGCTTGTTTACAGCTTAACTACTTCAAAAGATTAAATTACACATTCAAAAGACTAAGCAATTTATCAGTGAAGGGTTCAGTAGCAATAACCCATCCCTTTGGAAACTGATGGAAAAGGAAATCAGAGAACAGATCGTGGATCTGCGAGCCAGACAGTAGCTGTCAATGCTCACTACAGCCTAAGATCATTCTTCACACCAATAACAAGAAATGGAACGACAGATAAGAAATGGAACAACAATTAAGAAATCAAACAACAAATCTGAAATGGAATAGCAAATCTGAAATGGAACAGAAAATCGAAAATGGAACAACAGTCAAGAAATAGAACAACAACTAAGTCTAACAAGCAGTAACATCTTAGTCTATCAGATCAAATGCATTAATCGTAATCTACAGGAATCAAATGGCAATCCTTCACTCTTAAGGGCAGATTGAATAACACACACAAATGGAACAACACTGATTACTGATAAATTATGGAACAATGCTTGAAAACCATATATACACACAGCACACTTAAATAGTAATATGATCCAGTTATCACCTCAGTTAGAAAGAATACGACTGCATTTCAAAATAGAACAACATTGTTCATAAATCCAACAATCGCAAGGAACATAACTTCCAAGATGAATTCCGTAATGTTAATAAACAAGTGCACAACACAAAGGCTCTGTAATGGAACAACAACAATATTCTGTAAAGACTAGCAGTACTATATCAACACCTAAAAGAACAATAATATGATGCAGAGTCAATACAATAGTTCTGTCTTTAGAAACCTTAATAAATTAAACATAACAGAGCATGTGATGTAAATTATAAAACACATCAGATTACCAAATAACGTCAATAAGCAAACCACGCAAAAACCAAGCGTAATGGTACAAGAGCAAGTGTCCTCCAGGGCCGGGCCCTTAGCCTCCAGGGGTACACCGCTTGAAGTTATTCTAGACTCAAATATGAAATAGTAATCAAGTTTGTATTAATGCATCAAGTAAAATTACAGTAGAGGAGTTCTTAGAGAGACTCGATGGTCAAAGTTTTGATCTTAAAAGAAATTACATAAAATCATAACAACATCTAACTCCTCCATCGAGCTAACAGTGCTGCCCCTTTTATAAGGGTGACGATGGAGATATCTAAGTGCAGAAATAGATAAAACAATGATCCCTCAGGATTAAGGATCCTGAGGGATTTTCCAAACCGTTAGTCCTCAGTCATTTCTTTTCTTTCCTGCGCTGAGCTGATATCTCCACTTCCTTTCCCAGGCTGATTCGCTTTGATTTGCTTTGCCTTGTTTGCATATGGTCTCCCGTCAAAGGGACAACGGTTAACCCGTCCTTGTCCTTTCCTTTGGAACGACAACTTCTCGTTTTTCCTCCTTCCTGAATAAGGAAATGACAATTGTCTGTGTTTTCATCTTGCATATTAATCTCACATGTTTTATATCAATTTTTTTATCATTTTCCAAGTTCGTGATGCAAAAAGGTTTGTAAGTTCTAATGAAAAGACGCTGAAATAATCATAAAAAACATACCTTCTTTAGTACTCCACACACCCCCCTGCTTACCCTTTTTCATGCCCTCATGAAAACATTGTAGTTGACGTGTAAGGTAGTGAGTGAGTAGGCTAGAGATGGAATCTCATGTGAAGGCTATAGCCATGATGCGTAACTAGTTTCAAAGAATGGCCTGTTTGACCTCAGGCATCTCAATAGGGCTTGGTATCCGAGTGCAGGGTACAAATATGGGACTCTGGAACCTATATCTAACAGGATGGCCTGCCCTCAAACAATTTCGCCAAGAGATGCAAGCGGTTGCAGCTAATTTAAAATTCTATACTTAAATGGTTCCTGAGCTGGATTTCGGATTAGGATTTGATACCAAATTTAGCTACATCATGGTAGGTCTTGATAGAGAAAGTATTCTAATCCTGCGATGGTGCTATGCTGGTCCTAATGCTTCAATTACACCTGGAGCTTCATGAGGTTTCTATGTTTTCTCCACAACTGTACTGGATCCCTAGGCTTAGCTCTTATCCACAAATCTAATCCGTTTTCTTGTCTTTGGGGAAAGCATTATAGGCTTTGAGCCATTTAATTTGATTAACCCCAAATGAAATAAATGCCTGTAATTGGATATCCCCAACAAAAGGGCTAGGGTTCAGCTCGGTCTCCTGTTCTAATACAAGGTTATGTAAATAAAATTCACACAGTAGTCTCTGAACTTTTACCCCGTATTGCTTACAACAATTTATAAAATCACTGATGGTGTTAATTTGTATGGGAGCACCTGCTTTAACAACCTTTATTTTCAATTGCAAATATCTTTCTATTAAAAACAAGGCATAATTCTTAGCAGGGGCTTTACATGTTAGGACGTCATTGTATAAAGAACATAAGGTATCCATCTACTTGATAACTATATCTAACCTACGAGTTACCGTCACGACTTTCTCTTGTTTCCTTCACCACCCTTCAAAGGCCTGGCTTTCGGATAGATTGACATTCCTAAGTTGCTGCTATAGCTCTTCATACTTTTCTCAAGGGACCGTTTGCTCTCTAAGATTTTATGCTTCTTACTGAGCTTGCTTCAAATCCTTTTGTAGGGTTACCGTTTTTGGATCTCTTTTCCATGCGGCAGTGGAGGCCGGGAGTTTTACCTGAACTTTCCTATTGCGTTGTTTTGAGTTCATAACCCTTATCACTCTCTAAAGTGGTGCCTCCATTTGAATTTACTTATCACGGGTCAACATCTCATCCATTTCTATCTTAACGTGGATATCAGTCCATTGTTGTTCCTTTTCAATTGGAACAACAGTCTGCTTCTCAGCATCATTTGGAATAGCAGCCTGGCTTTCGACAGGGTTTTGAACAACATGATGGATTCTGGTCCTCCGCCCCTTTGCCTTGAGGGGTTTTGCTGGAGTGGTCACATTTTTCCTTCCCGAAGTCCTTTTTACCCTTTGCCTTGCTTTTAGAATCCTAATTTGCTGGTGGAGCTTCATTATTATGTTCAGTAATCTCTGTTGTTCCTTTCAGAATTCCCTAATTTCCACAATTTCCTAAGAAGGAACAACATGCTATTCATTGCGGCCTCGACTGTGATTAATTCCCTGATTTTCTTTCTGGGGTGTTTCTTCACTGTTCTTCTCTGGCTGTTCTGGGGCAAGAACCCTAACTGGTTCTGTTATTTCTTGGGCGACCTCTTTTTTCTGCCCCTGTTTCCTCCGTAATTTCTCCTGGTGCCTTCTGGTTAGGAACGAATTGTTCCTGTTCAACATCTCCTATCATCTTTTCATCATGAACAGGAAAATTCTCTTCTTCTGCCTCCTTTGCATGTGATTCTTGAGGTGCATTTTCCTCCTGGGGTTTCTCTTTGACATGGAGGTTTGATGGACTGGAGGGTTGGCCATATTCGCCCATATTGGCCAAAACTTTGGCCAATTCATCTTCTCCCAATGGGTCCTGCAATGGTCTACCTTCCCGCTGTTTCGTTTCCTCATCCTGCTCGGATTGCTCGACTTCTTCTTCTTTGTCTCCTTCTTCTTCAAATTGCTCGGCTTCTTCTTCTTTTTCTCCTTCTTCTTCAACTTGCTCGACTTCTTCCTCTTTTTCTCCTTCTTCTTCTGATTGCTCAGCTTCTTCTTCGTTTTCTTCTTCCTCTTCATATTGCTCTGCCTCTTCTTCTTTTTCTTCTTCTTGCAGTCCTTTCTCATCATCCTCCCCTTCTGGCCGTGGGGGTCGCTCATCTTCTATTTCTACCAGCTGGCTGGTTCTTTCTTGGGGCTTCTCTAGTCTCCCTCGTAGCTGTGCTAGCCAAACCGATTTCCTGCATTTTTCTGGCTGCTTGGGTGTACCGGTGGCATGTTTACGCTTTGTCGATTTCCTGTGTTTTTTGGATGCTCGGGTGTACTGGTGGCATGTTTACGTTTTTCTGGTCGCTCGAGTGTACTGATGGCATGTTTACGTTTTGGGGATGGTGTGGTCAATCCCCCATTTATCATGGCAATTAGCTCTTCCCAGCTGCTCTGTTGCTGGGTGAGGCTATGGTTGACTATTAACCGAATCAACCCATGATGACTAACAGTTGACTCTTCATGCTGTGCCTTTTTTATGCTCCGTGCAACGTCATGAAGTAATGAATTAAAAAATGCAGGTAAATTTACGGAGAATTTTTGCTTTAGTACAGCTAGGAGTTTAAGATGTCGTGGTCTTACCATGTCTTTTCTGCCTTCACAGGTGATGTAGCTTTGAATGGTCTTTGCCAATTCCGCCCACGGCTCTCCTAGTGCTGTTGGCAGAACCCCCTTTCCTCTAATTGTCAGGCTCTGGTCTTCGTCCTGGAAGATTTCTATGATCTTCTGCAATCTCTCCTCCTTTAACGTCCATACAGGTCCAGTGGTTGGCAGTCCCGAGACTTCTGCGATTATGTCGTCGGTGACTGCTATGCGTCTCCCCCTCACTGTGGAGTGATCCTCTTGCAAGTTATGCAAGAATTTGATTGCCACAGTCTCGTAAGATTCCGGCAAGCGGTTGAGATAAGTCAGCCACCCCGCTCTTGCCAAGATTTCCCGGGCAGCAACAGAGACTGTTCACACTTGCGGTTCTCTCCGAATCGATCTTCCTCTTATGGTTTCGCTGTAAACTCTCAATGGAATGACAGCTGTTCGTGCTGTTGAAACACAGAGAGGCTGACAGACACAAGACTCGTTCAAAATCTAATGCTGCAGAGTATACAATGGAAATGGCTTATGAATAGCAATTCATGCAGAAAAAATAAAAAAATAGTATACCGTTGAGCCGTGCTATACCCCAGTACACAACTTCCCCAATAGTGAGCTGACACGTAATCCAGGGAATGATGAGGTTAACCTTCCCCCCCCGCAATGTGATAGGCTGTCCTAGCTATCAAATAAAGGAGCAGCGCCTGCTCTGAAACAGAGTCCTTAAGGAACAACGTATGGCAATATGCCATGTTTACAAAAGTAGCAAATTACCGAAATCGAGGCGTAGAGTTGCGTCGCTTAATACATAAGAGACTGCGGTGATATGATGCAAGGTTGGGGATAAGACATTTGTCGTAAATAGAGAGTCTTATGCAGTCATTTTCAATTGTTCTGTCATGATTGGTGATAATATATATTCATGCGTTGTATGGTTTGGGAATAATATATAATTGATTACTAAGGCATAAGAAATAGAAGGGTGCTAATAAGTTACCTATTGGTGTAAATAATGTGACTTCAATTCCATTAATAGTGCTCTGCTGCCGACAGGTGTCCATAACCTTGGCATAGTTGTTTATTTCACCCATGGAACCATGATCCTTTGTGTATGCTTAGGAAATGTTGTGTAATGTCAAAATGTAGGCCATTATGCTGGCTTGGTGACCAGTTAGCCATAATGCCATTCATGAGGAAGGAGCGAAAAGTGGGTAGGCCGGCTCGTGATGAGACCTCCTGTTCCAAGGGTTGTTTATTTGATATACCTTTTGGACCATATCCCTGGTGTGGTGTGTAGGAATTTACAGGGTAAGTTCCTCAGACAGAACACCAGAAGGACACCGCTCACAAACAGATCACAGATCAATACACCAGTATTTTGACGTGGTTAAAACCCTCAGAGAGGGAAACAGCCCACGGCCTGCGCCAACGTGGCTACTACAGGAATTTATTAATAAAAGAATGAAAATTTACATAAGCTTCTCTCATGCACGGTTAACCTACAAATGACCCTCCATGCGCTTTAAATAGAATTCATGGACCAATCGGGTGTCAAGCCACGGATCAAGTGTTGGTAATACCGAGGAGGGAATGAAC
>APFE030745855.1:38430-48602 GCA_000404065.3 Pinus taeda
AGGCAAGCTCTTCCTCAAATCATGGATCATGGGGCTCAATAATAATAATAATATAAAACAATACCACGGGCCAAAACCATAATAACACAATACCATCGGCTAAATACCAAGAGTTAAACATAAGAAACCCCACGTGTGATTTTCTCTGCCTTGAAGTAAGTGAACTGGGGGTACGCACCTCCTGAATGGGTAACCTGCATGTCTGGACGTAGTCCCTGCACGGCGTACCTGCGGGTACGCATCTTCTGAACTGTTCTCCTGCATACTTCTTAATTCTCATCATATTGAGAGCCATGCCATGGGTGTTGCCATCAAGTACAACATCTGTAACATATAACCATACCAGAAACATAATGCCAACAGCATGGAGTTCCTCTCACCCTGACTGATGTATAGTATGTTCCTAGTCTAAAGAAGAACCTGGTGTCCATCGCTATGTTGGAAGACAAAGGCTTTGACCCCCTGTGCAGCGAATATTTTACGGTCGGCGTTGCCGCCCCCATTTCGAACTGGGGTCCAATGTGGCGATACCTTTGAATATAGAAGATAATCAGGGTCCACACCCAAAGGAAATTGAATTTTGATGAGCCTAAGAACATTGTGTTTGACATATTAAGTTCTACCTCCTTGAGGTCTCGGAGCACCTAGTTTGGGGATCCTTGCTAAAAAATAGTGATGCCAATAGGGGGAGCATGGGAGTAAAAATTATTTAGTAGGACTAGACTTCGTGACCCACTGAATTAGATAGAGTTCCCCACTAATAATCTCTTAGAGTTGCTAACGAAAAAACCAAACACAATTACAGTTTCTTTCTTTTGGAGGTGGCTTTCCAAGGAGGGAAGAGATCTTGTAGGATTTTTTTTGCTTCAACATGACCCCATTCTCATGAAACCATTATAGAGATTCCCATCCAAATAGATCTAACTTTGCAAAATCACTGGGGAGGTTGAGGAAAAAAGTTGGAATGAAACTAATGTGCCCTAGAATCCCCCAGAAGTGGACTTCAAAATTCCCAAGCACCTTCACAGAATGCATGATGAGGAGAGAATGCCAACAAATCTCTTCCTTTAGTAGCCTAGGAAGAGCAGATTCCATGAGCCTACATAACACAATGTGTTCATCCCCAAGGAGGTGTCTCATAATTAATCTGAATGCTAAACAAAAGAGTTAATTTCCAACTCCATGAGTGTAGTATTAACTTGAATACCCGCCCTCTGCTACCAATTACGATTTTCTTTGGTGTGAAATCTCGAGGTGACATGCTTACTTTGCAACTTAGCACACCTCCCATTCAATTTCTTTGGTCCGTTCATATCCTCTGCCATGTCCATCAACATCCCGTTCGTATCGTATACTAAGGTAAAAAAATAAGAGGAAATGTAATACTTAATAAGATAAATATATTGCAACCATTTTTGTATGCTCATAACATTCCCATAAGCTAGGGAGTGTAAATATACCATTTTTTTGTTTCTTTGGATAAATTTAAGGTAAGTCTTTATGAAATATTGGAGTGTAAATAGACCATTTTCTTTTCTATGGATAAATTTAAGGTAAGTCTTCATGAAATATTGGAATGACTAAGCAAACACTAGATTTAAAGATTAAGATATGTGAAAAAAAAACTACTGTGTCTTCTTATCCCTTGGTGACAGAGGGAATGAGCTAACCCAAACAAGTCATAATCAAGAGCGTCAAATTTAAAGATTAAGATATATGCAAAACCAATATGTCTTCTTATTCTTTAGCAAAAGAAAGAATAAGCTAACCTAAACAAGTCATAATCAAGAGTTTAATTGCTTGTTCCATGACTAGGTTTAACAACCCTCTGAAAAACTAGTATGTCTTCTTAAGAAAGAGTGAGCTAGCTTAGACAAGTCACAATCAAGAATTTAATTGATTGCTCCATGACTAGGTTTAGCAACCTTGATTCTTACCTAACACATAATAAACAATACAAAATAATGAAAGACAGTCTCATTATTGGATATATAATTTATTCAAAATCTATTATTGGCAATGCAAAATAATATTTAAATATCAATAATTGGATATGGAATTCTTCAAAATTTATTTTTGGCAAAGCAGATGGGAAACCACTTAGTTAATTGGGCATAATAATATTCAAATATTAATCATGTAGGTAGTAACAGTGATTGGACTCTAAAATTGTGGTTGCATGATGATAACACCTTGTTAATGGAAATGATAGGTCTTGAACTAATTAGAGGCATAAACTAACAATTATAAGAAAAAGAACTTGTTAATAGACAAATTTAATTTATTTAATATTGGGGTGGAGGACATGCTAACAAAAACTCAAGCATTCTAATAAAAACTCTGATGTCCACAACTATAGTGGGAGTAGATGCATAGCCAAAAGGCACATGGAAGTGAGCATGATGCCAATAAGTCTAAGTCCCATTACAAATTAGAAATAAAAGGTGCAAAACTAGTTAGAAATAGTTTAAGCAACATAAATTTAAAATTTTATAAGTTTAGCATTTTACAATTACACCAATTAAAATTTAACATGATGTTTTAGACCACTCTAGAATAGGAATAACGTGATGTTTTAGAACATGCTAGTATGGGGTTTAGTGGGCAATCATATATATATATAAAGAATAAAAAGAGTAAAGATAATTAAGTATATAAAGAAAACCCTAATCGAGAATAAAAAAGAATAAAGAATAAAGATAATTAAGTATAAGAAGAAAACCCTAATCGGGAATAAAAAGAGTAAAGATATTTAAGTATAAGAAGAAAACCCTAATGATATAAATAGAAATAGTAGGGGAAGAAGAAGGAGAAGCAACTCTTTATGATTCCCCCGAGAAAGACGCAGAGCTTGATGATGGAGAGCTTGAGAAAGGCACAGAGCTTGATGATGGAGAGCTTGAGAAAGGCACAGAGCTTGATGATGGAGAGCTTGATGATGTTCTTAGAACAATGCCCAACTCGCAAAAAGAGTAGTTGTATAGATGCATTATTTCTCCTAACATTCAAGGCCGAGAAAAGAATGAATGAAAAGAATATATGAGGGACTGCTAGAAGAACTCCTCCTCTGCAAGTTGAAGGTAAATTATTGAGAAGAAATTGATCTGTAGAGTAACATATGTATATTGTGATTGTGATTTGGATTTAGATTTTAGCTTGACAATTGAAAAAATAAAAATCTAAAAAAAGCATTGTAATGAACTTTAGATCTACACATTCTTAGCTCAGATCTATGCATTATTAGATACACTGTAGCTCACATCTATATATTAGTAGATAGAGTCTAAAATCTGTGTTTAAATTTATATATATCACATATTAAAATTCATTAGGTCTCGATTTCGATTTTAGACACACCCACTATCAACTCTTCCCCCATAAAACCCAATAACAACGAAACACAATCAATCAGTTGGGTTGCCAAAAGCAAAGCAATAGCCGAAGCACAATCTTCCAAAATTAGCAAGTTGGGTTTTGAAAAGCCAATCTTCCATACGCATTTCTCTTTTTCACTTTTTCAAGTTACGGCCACGGAATTTTAATATGAAGTGCAGCATATAGTATGGGGTTTAGTGGGCAATCATATATATATAAAGAATAAAAAGAGTAAAGATAATTAAGTATATAAAGAAAACCCTAATCGAGAATAAAAAAGAATAAAGAATAAAGATAATTAAGTATAAGAAGAAAACCCTAATCGGGAATAAAAAGAGTAAATATATTTAATTATAAGAAGCAAACCCTAATGATATAAATAGAAATAGTAGGGGAAGAGGAAGGAGCAACAATTCTTTATGATTCCCCGGAGAAAGACGCAGAGCTTGATGATGGAGAGCTTGAGAAAGGCACAGAGCTTGATGATGGAGAGCTTGAGAAAGGCACAGAGCTTGATGATGGAGAGCTTGATGATGTTCTTAGAACAATGCCCAACTCACAAAAAGAGTAGTTGTATAGATGCATTATTTCTCCTAACATTCAAGGCCGAGAAAAGAATGAATGAAAAGAATATATGAGGGACTGCTAAAAGAACTCCTCCTCTGCAGGTTGAAGGTAAGTTATTGAGAAGAAATTGATCTGTAGAGTAACATATGTATATTGTGATTGTGATTTGGATTTAGATTTTAGCTTGACAATTGAAAAAATAAAAATCTAAAGAAAGCATTGTAATGAACTTTAGATCTACACATTCTTAGCTCAGATCTATGCATTATTAGATACACTATAGCTCAGATCTATATATTAGTAGATAGAGTGTAAAATCTGTGTTTAAATTTTTATATATCACATATTAAAATTCATTAGGTCTCGATTTCGATTTTAGACACATCCACTATCAACTCTTCCCCATAAAACCCAATAAGAACGAAACACAATCAATCAGTTGGGTTGCCAAAAACAAAGCAATAGCCGAAGCACAATCTTCCAAAATTAGTAAGTTGGGTTTTGAAAAGCCAATCTTCCATAGGCGTTTCTCTTTTTCACTTTTTCAAGTTACGGCCACCGAATTTTAATATGAAGTGCAGCATATAGTTTTAATATTCATACATATTGTGTATACATTCAAATGCATGTAGAAAAAAATGCTTTCCACTGAACAAATTAAGCAAATACAGTTCATTACATGTATTGAAAGTTAATCTGGCGGAAGATGAACTTGATAAAATGTCGCCCAGACTCTATTCCAGATTTCGGATGTCTGAACAAAATTCTTGAATTTCAGTCACAGGACGTTAGAAATGAGTTCATATGCTCGCCGAAAGAGGGTAGATTCATTTAAATAGATCAGTCATTTCTTTACTGGTATCTCAGTTTAGGTCATTTAATTATTTTTGTGTACAAATTTCAATGAGTTTTTTACTCTCGATCCCCGTTTGAAATGGAAACAGAGCCTCCAGACCAGAGTGCATCCCATGCATGCATGCAAGCTCGTATGGCGATTCGAGCGCAAGGGAACGAAGAGGCAGGAAGCACCGGATGGATAACGGAGACAAGTAAAATTTATCTGTTGGAGTATTCGCCTTTTGAGATGTCCGAAACAACTGAAAAAAATTCGGCCGCCTGTTCCCCGTTTCAGGCCCTTGAAATGGAAAATAGAACTCCCCATGCAGAAATGCTTGAGCAGAGTCGTGCATCCCATGCAGAAATGCAGGCCGGTGAAGTGGCTTCCATCACGAAGCGGGTGAGGAGTAACAAGAAAACTGCCGAAGCAGAGTCCCCCGATTTCCCTCCTAAAGGATTAAAAAAACTGATTAAATGCCGAAAATCTGGGGCGTCAGCAGGTTCAACTGATACGGTATATTTTAGGGTTGTGGTGCCTTTGTAAGAAAACGTAGCTCATAATGGATAAAAAAATGTCTCATTTTAAATTACACCAATAAAATGACTGTTTTCTGCAGTATTATGAGGAAGAATCTACTGGCTATATATTCCGATCTGAGCCGGAAGTTGAATCATACCTAAGAACTGGCGAGAAGCCCAAGCGGAAGTCTAGGTTGCTGCGAAGTGTCAAAGATGAAGCATCTGCCGCTGCAACGTATGAATTGGAATAACAGAAAAGACACAAAAATTGTTCCACCCTGTTTACACCAACTAGCCAGGGCAGTTTTCATGCTCCAGGACAAAATGACAATCTTCTTTCAAAACATGACGCATTAGTGTTGAAAATGTTGCTTCCAGAGATGGTTGTTCAAATTTCAGATGAAAGCACAGAAAATACTGCTCCCAAGCCTTCAGAAACAGGTTTCGGACCCAGCGAATGGCAGGTTACCAAACAGAGTATGGCGCCATCGGTAAGCGATCAGGCCGGATGCCATGGCTATTTGAATTCTTTTTTTTCTTTTTACCGAGTGGTTTCTGAAAGGATGGATAACGGAGATAAGATACCGAGAATCGAGAATCTAGCGTTCAATTAGGTCATAATGGATAAATTATCTCTCCTTTTTATTTATACCAATAAAATGCTTGTTTACTGTAGTTACTTTGTACCTACATTCTGGTGAGAAACCAAAGCAGAAGTTTAGGTGGCTGAGAAGCCAGAAATATGAAGCATCTGCTGCTCCACTGTCAACAAATTCATTGATTTGCAAGACTCCTCATTTAAGTTCTAGTCCCCAAAGAGTGCCAGAATTGGAATATGTGAATTCTCTTACCAAATCAAAACAACAACGTCCTGCTTCAGGTGAACGTTGGATCTGTCCTTATCAATGTGAGATATTCTTCTGTTTTCTGCAATCTTAAAGAACTTTTTGTTTTGGCTTGCTACTTCTTGCATGTGTAGATGCTGCGTGTCAATATATATTAGTATTTAGAATTATCTTGACAAGATGTTCATGTTTAAAAAAAATGCTTGTTTAAGAGTTCTGAAACTAGGCTGAAAATTGAGCACTTTGCATGGAGAGATTTTGAATTTAGTCCACCGACTGGATTTTGGTTATTAATAAAAGCAGTGCAATTCAATTCAAGACTGAGAAATATGAAGTATACGAGCTTTTCGGTGAATTTTGTTCTTCTATATTGACATTAGGTTTCTGGGACGACTCTTCACATTTCGGTTTGAGCTGCAAAATTATAATTAATTCTCTTGACTATAGCAAGGAATCGCCTATAACAAGGAATTGCCTAATACTTGTAAAGAGACTTTCAAAATAATAATGCAGTCGGGCAACTCTTAATTTGGACGCAGAAAGCTCTCACATGGCAGGGATCAATAATCTCCCATTCACAAGGACCTGAAACGGATGTGATGAGATGAAAAGGATCTGGTTGTGTTTCCATGGCTTTCTTTTGATTATGCACAACCTTAGCTTTGGAAGACCCGGGGACAATTAATAACGAGCAGTAGAACTGTTGGTGGGGCCACAAAGTCCGTGGACATAAAATCTATTGATTTTAGTTAGTTTTCTTAACTGATAATTATTTCTAATGATATTTACATTTTCCTTAAACAATCACATAAAAGATCTTCTTAATAGCAGAACAGTAGAATCATAAAAAGATAACGAAACAAGAATATTTGTAAATTCTTGTGTATGACATGGAAATGTTGGTTACTTTCTGATGTTGTAGCTGGAGATACCTTTTAGACATCTATGCCAAATGTAACTAGACATGAAGCTTGGACAGTGTTTACAAATTTGCCTGAATATAGCAGAACAGTAGAATCATAAAAAGATAACCAAACAAGAATATTTGTAAATTCTTGTGTATGTCATGGAAATGTTGGTTACTTTCTGATGTTGTAGCTGGAGATGCGTTTTAGACATCTATGCCAAATGTAACTAGACATGAAGCTTGGACAGTGTTTGCAAATTTGCCTGAATATAATGCTGTTTCCTAGAATGCATTGGTTGCTAGATATTTGCTGAATGGGTATCCCAGATATTTGTAAAGGTCTTTCAGGAAATGGCAGAACAGGATGTTGTCTCATGGAAAGCAATGATTGTGGGATATTTGTAGAATTGGAAGCTCTGGCACTTTCTCAGAAATGTAATTGACAGACATGGAGCCATATGTGGACAGATTTTCATGTGTGCTTCTTGCATGTGTCAATTTGGTTGCTTTGAAACCTGGAAAGCTTGCTACAAATGTATAATTAGATATGGATTTCAATCTGATGGTTTTGTGGTTGCTTTCCTTATAACGTGTCTGAAATGCAAGATCATAAATGATGCACACCAGGTCTATAATAGAAGGCCTAGATGAGATGGGCTGTCATGAATGCAATGATCTTAGGATATGCAATGAATGGATTTGAAAACTAGGATCTCATTCGCTTGAAGAGGTATTACATCATACTGGACAATGCTAAATTTGTGTGTATCTTGTCTTCTTGTATCCATGTAAGCTTGATGAAAAGTGTTTCAAAATACTTTCTTGCATGAGTCTGGATTATCACATAGAACCACAACTGGAGCACCATGTGTGCATGGTTGATCTTCTTCACCATTCTGGGCACCTGAATCATCTTCTTTAAAGCTGAATGGATCCCCTATGATATAGTTTCTAGAGAGTAAGCCATCGAGGCCCTTCCTATAAACGTGTTGAGGATTAAAGCCATTGGAGTGGATTAAACTTCAAAGGACAAAACTCTCAGAACCAGCAGCCCTTACAGAAGCGGAAGATAAACTAGAGGTCATACATGATGACCTAACAAATGTTATGTTCTAATGGGAGTCTAGAAGAAGATAGAAGCAAATTTCTAGCTTGGGAAGAGGCATTATGGAGAGAAAAAGCTAAGCTAGAGTGGTTGAAAGGAGGAGATTAAAACTATACTTTTTTTCACGTGTATAACATCAATGGCCTTGTTGATTCTGTCCTTCTTTAAAGATGATGTTAAAGTGCGTGTGGATCACCACAAGAAAATCTACAAGAAGCCAGATAAGTTGAATATTTCTGAAATTTTCCTATACATCTCTCTTTTGAACAGATTGCTCTTAGATGAGCAAAATGATTCACTCAATGCCCATGTGAGTGAAGAGTATCTTTAAAAGGTATAAAAACTCTTTTTAAGGTGATAAATATTTAGTCATAGATGGCTGGACCCTTGAGCTTTTGGAAGGTTTCTTTAAAGAGATAATGGAATACTTGTCACAGTGTCACTAGTTGTTGAAGAACCAAGATCCATGGGGAATGATTGTCATCCTTTCAACTCCACCTTCATTGTGAACAACCTCAATATGAATAAGTCCCTTCTCTTTCACGCAAATTGGCCCATCGCATTAACGATTATGCAGATGTGTTCACAAAATTGTGCCAAAGCAATAGCCTGAAGGCTATCATCTCCGATGAGCAGTTTGGCCTTCTTCCAGGAAGGCAGATTTTTGATATGGTGGGAATTTCCCAAGGTGCTCCACACTATTAAATCGAAGAATACTACCTCCTCCGTCTTCAAGTTGAATCCCTCAAATACATATGATAGAATGGATTTAATTTTCTTAAGATTTTAATTGATGCTTCACATAGGGTTTGATATCCACTTTGTCAATTGGATAGGTAAGTGCGTATCTACAATATCATACGTTTCCTTATAAATGGGTCACCTTATTTTTTCCAGCCACAGAGAGGATTTAGTCAAGATGCGGCGTGTCACTTTTACTCTTCTTATTAGTGCCAAAGGTTCTCATAGAATTTTGAAGAGTCTAAACGAAGGATGACAACTCAAAGTAATTCAAGTGACCAAAGAACTCACTATCACCCATATACTGTTTGTATAGGATATTGTCCTGCTTAGGAATGGTTCTTCCTGGGAGGCAAAAATGATAGGAAATGTTCTTCTTCAATGCTGTATAGCTCCATGAATAAAGACCTACCTTTAAAATTCAACCATAACCTTGCACCAGATTGATGGTGCAACTTCTATTAGAATTAAGATTTTGTTTCTATTTAAAGTTACAGAATTTGAAGAGACTACAAAGTATTTGGGTTTTCACTTGAAGGAAAATAACTAATACAAACACTGGTTATGGCTATTCTTAAAGACTGAAAAAGGGTCATTTTTATATAACAGGTGGATATTCATAAGAGGGAGCCTGACCCTTGTTAAAAACATGTTTGATGTCACACCTATTTATCAGACATACTAAACAAGATAATGAAAATGTGCTCCACATATGTTTGGGCAGGAATGAGAGAATATGGTGGCATACTTTCAGTTAAATGGAAAACACCATTAAGGCCTAAGAAGTAGTGAAGCTGGGAATTCAAAGTTTTCTCTCCATTTTTAGAATCGTTGGCTACAAAGGTAATGCAGAGAGTTCTCTTTATTGAAGTTTTGTGGCAGAGTGTGATGAAGTGAAAATATATTGAACCATCAATCCTCGAGGACACGATAAGATACCCTAGAAAATCGATTTCTGGAGGATCTATAGTATGCAAAGAGGTAGTAAAAGACTTCTCAATCATTGGTGATCGTCTTTCCCAGCTAATTGGAAATGGACAGAAGGTCCATATTGGAACTGATTCAAGGATAGGAGGCCTCCATATGTCAAGCCTCTCACAACGTTTGATTTCCCTCTTACATTTCTTAAAATTGGTTTTATTTGGAAGCATTTTATGACAGGAACAATGAGGATGCAAGCATGCAAGCCAGGTAGGACTCAACAAGGATTTGGCACTAGAGTGGAATCGATGTGTCTCTGCCCCCTAGTTGGATTATATAAGATTAAGAGAACAAT
>APFE030745870.1:482-20185 GCA_000404065.3 Pinus taeda
AACACTTTTAGGGACTTAGGAGCCCTTAGTTTATGGACATTTATGATTGGGGTTGAAGTGCCCAAAAATGTCTATAACCCATTGGACCCTGCAGAAGGACCACGCTATACTGAACTGGTCTACGACTATGAGGAAAGTGATGACGATTTGGATCAAATCAACAAAATTATGGTGCAAGACTAAGATTGGGTTAATCCAACAGTTGATGGACAGATTACATGGGACCATGAAAGCTCTTGTACCTCAGACTCAGATGAAGAATTGGAGCATTAGCAGAATAGGATGCATGAAGTATCTATGTTGTGCTACAATATGATGACTAAATCACTGCATTATGTGTCATCAGAGGTAAGAAATTTACATTATTACGATGTGTTAGCCAATGTAGATAATTTTTTGGATGCTTTTGAAAGAGAAGTCTGGGAGGATCATCAATTTCAGGCGCTGGATTTGGCACTGCGCTACACCCGATCGATTGTGGGGTGCATAAAAAGACAACTTTGATGAATGGCACGATTATAGGAGGTTGATGAGGATGTGATTTGGTCATCCTAAAGTGCGGTTAACTAAGAAATATGATGGGAGGAATGATCCACGCAATCAATTAGCAAAGTGGACTAAATGCTACGGAACAGAGTCATAGCTAGAGTGGGTGCACTTATTTTGTCACACTCTGGATATAATCCCTATGAATTGGTACCTAGAAACTGAAGAGAAAGAGTAGTCATTGTAGGGCAATGGAGGCGATGAGGGACAGAGCACTCCATTTCGGGTAAAAACGTACAGGGAACAATAGCAAGAGGGGTCCCAAAAGAAGACAAAGGTGACCAAGCCATCGCCGGATCCCATTACACTGATGGAGGGTGATCTCAATGAGATCGGGGACAAAGTGTGTGACACCACTGTTGAACTGTTGCAACAATTCGAGCAATGACACATGTAGTCATTAGCTAATATTCAGAAGGATCTGCATGAACTACAAATCCAAACTAGCAGGAGACAGGGGGCACAGGTCAGGTGAGCACTGCATAGATGAGCCTAGCACTAGGGACAAGTTAGGCTACAGAGATGGTGAGGACAGTGGATCTCAGTACACTCGAGCTGCCAAAAGGGTCCTTGAGAGCAGAGTTGGTAGATGATAAGATCATTGTTAGCACCTTAAAAAACATCGGCCTCAATATTGCAGCTCTCCCTAATGAGTATCTTCATGCGTTGTAGACAGGCATAACAGCAGAATTGAGAGCACGGGAGCAGCGCACTCTCATTTTAATAAGTGAGTATTGGGTGAACAATGAGAAAATGTTCACCGAGAAGATGGAGGCCCTGAAGGAAATGGAAGTGATCCAGGCGCAGAGTGCCCAACTGGAAGCTACAGTTGTAGAAGCATGCATGATAATGCTCGAGTTGCACATACCTGATGAGGCACTGCTCAAGGCCAAGATCCAGAAGCTAGATGCGAGTGTCTACGAGGCGAAGGCTGAGGTGGCAAGTGTTTAATTTGAGCTCAACATGAAAACCACGGAACTGGATCTTAAGTCACAACATTCGACTCTGCCCGAACTCAGGGAACATCGTGAAGCTGCTGTTAAGGAGGGGATAACTATTTTGGATGTTGTGGTTGTTAACTTCATAGCTTTATTTGAGTAGGCCATGGAAGTGGTGATGGCTCTACAGGAATATCCCACTATGCAGATATTGAATACAAAGGTCCGCGAGCTCCAGCAACAGTACGACGAGGTTAGGGTGACAGCGTGCTCCATTGCTATAGGGCATCACCTCGCCAAGTTGCACGAGGAAAAGCAGCTCCTTGCATAAGTGGAAGCAGCGAAGAAAAAAGAGGCAGTGCTTAAGGCATGATTGGGTCCTTGGTTAGATAAAGCCTACCAAGTCTCAACCAACATCTAAGAAAAGTTGATGAACTTGCAGCTCACACAACAGAAGATTAAGCGAGCGAGTGAAGCACCAGCTATAGAGCAACTAGACGAACAGGTGAAGTAGGAAGCCATGTAGAGCATGACTGATGTAGCAGTTGTGCAAGTGGAGCTAAGGGATCTTCGCACCAAGATCACCATGCCAGCTGAGTGACTCGAGGGCAAGTCCCAACCTTTGTGTTGGGGGCCTCTTGGGATGGGGTCCCCTTAGTCAGTTTTGGGGCAAAAGCCCAAGTTTTGATGTAAAAAGATGTAAAGTCTCCGCAAATTGTGGACATGGAGTGCAGAGTTAGTTAAGAGTCAAAATGGGTTTTTACCCTCAATCATGTAAACTTGAGTCAGTTTTTGAAGATCTACCCATGGTCCGCGGACCATGGGATTTTATAAATAGGTGTGTCTTAGAAAGTATAAGGTAGATAGATAGAGATAGAATTATTTTGTCTATGGGTACGACATAAGGAGTCTAGAGGGTTAACACAGGAAAGTAAGAGGAAGGGCTCTGCAACTAAGTGCGCAGAGGTCTAGACTAGTGTCTGCAGCTAAGTGTACAAACCCCTGCAGCTAAGTGCGCAGGGAAGTATTGAGTCTGTAAGCCTATACAAAGGATAAATAAAGAAGAATGTTGCATAAATTCCTATATTTTATCTCCTTACTTCTGTTATGTATGATTGTGATATGTGCTGTGATGAAATGATGTATTTATAAAATATTGATGTATTGATGTGGGAATTTACTTGATACATCTTATTATCTGAATGTAATTAATGTTAAGTGATTACCCGAAGATCATATTGCTTTCTGTTAAATTTATCTAACACTTAGGAAGATCTAAGTAAATATTGATCTAAGGGTAATCTATGGTGTGCATAAGTAGCTAATTTTCCTGTTCAAGGTCCACAAAAAAGCTAGTCATAGACCTCTGCAGAGGTCTAGAGGCCATTTGATGGGAGTTCCATTGCTAAGCCTTAAGGGCTTTGAAATCTGTGCGAAGGCAGATCTAGGTCATAGAAAGACATCACATTGATCTCTAGATGTGGAAACTTGGTTCCAGAATCCCCCCATACTGCTTCGGGTGAGACTTCAATCCATGTTATGCAGATTGATGCCAAAAGGCTAGTAGTGTAGGGATTTGTTTGGCGCAACTAACTCTGAACCTAGGTTAGGACCCACTAAGCCAAAAATCAAAATATATATATATATATATATATATTATATATATATATTATATTATATATATATATATATATATATATATTATATAATATATATATAATATATATATAATATATATATACTATATTCTATATATATATATATATTTTATATGAAGTAATTTAAAATCCGATTTATCATATATTTAAATTAAATCAATTTAAAAAAAATTAAAGTTCTTAAGATTGAATTTTTTATAATTTTAAATATATATTATACTAATTACTATATATATCAAACCTTCGAAGAGAAGTACTTGATGTTTTCATCGAAAAGAGTAGAAAGCCATCTTTCTATGAGCTTAATTAAAGAACTTAAATCATCACCACTCCAAACCAAAATAATGGAGAAATGGGAACAAAAAATACAACAAGAGTGAATAAAATCATAAGGATCAACATAGATGTAAGATATATGCATATTAACTATCATAATTCTGGATTATGTTATTGTGACGTTGGTGGAATATTACTCTCTATTGTTAACATTAGTAAAGCAAAAGGGATAACTAGTCATATTTGCACACACCAAAAATTTGGTTAGGAGGCTTATGTCGAGGATAAACTGGACCTGTAAAGGTGAAAACTTCACTATGAACATTCATGATGAACTATTTATATTTGCACAGTCTAAATTGTGGTTCAAATTTAAAATAAAGTTCCAATATTGTGAGTTTTCTCTCCTAGTTGATAAGGAACTAAAAATATAACAAATGAGATAATTGGTATTGCACAATAAGTGTAATTATTGA
The DNA here is from genome assembly GCA_000404065.3 of Pinus taeda. Lineage (NCBI taxonomy): Eukaryota > Viridiplantae > Streptophyta > Pinopsida > Pinales > Pinaceae > Pinus > Pinus taeda. The sequence continues at coordinate 4,377 of APFE030745870.1, forward strand.
CAAAAAATCATCCACTTATGACAGGAAGAATCATGGGTAGATGCCTTGATGACTATCTTTTCCCAATTCCAAATTATGTCGATAATAAGGAACTAAGAATATAACAAACTGAGATAACTTGTATTGCACAAGAAAAGCAACATCATCAGCTTATGACAGGAACAATCATGGGTAGATGCCTTGATGAATATCTTTTCCCAATTCAAATCATCCACTTATGACGAGAACAATGGGTAGATGCCTTGATGACTATCTTTTCCTAATTCCAAATTACATCAATACTTAAGTAGATGCCTTGATGAATATCTTTTCCCAATTCAAATCATCAACTTATGACAGGAACAATGGGTAGATGCCTTGATGGCTATCTTTTCCTAATTCCAGATTACATCGATACTTAAGATCCATACTTGAAAGAGTGTTATAACTTTTATAAAAATTGAAGATCACAAACAGATGATTATGATCTTAAAGCATACCATCATTCCAATTTAATAGGTTAAAAAGTATCTGACCATAATCATAATGTTTTAAAAAGCTAAAATATCATTTTAATAAAAGTGAGTATACAATAAAGGATTATTTAATTACGAATATAATTTTTATTATCATTCAGTAAAAATGGGTGAATATAGACCTTTTAAGAAATTGAGGATGGTTCTCTTTGCAAGTGTAATAGAATATTTTTGTATTTTTGGTGTTTCAATTTAACAAGAAGTCTTTTAGATGGAGTCATCATCCATAACGATTATAGGATACTTTGAAAATTTCCACATAACAATCTACAATTTAAGTCGAGGAATTGTTGTTCACCTTTTCAATATTTATTCTTTAGTATACATATTTCATGAATGAAAATGTATAATGTGATAGTTAATCTCAGACAACAGCGCTTCAAGTTACAATGAATGGCATTTACCTTTGCAATATTTATTCTTTAGTATACATATTTCATTAATGAAAATGTAGAATGTGACAATCCATGTCAGACAATACTGCTTCAAGTTACAATGAATGACATCACCTGTGAGATATTCCTTGTGTTTTTTTTACCAAATGTATGCTAGATGATACATGGAAATTATTTGCGACGTTGGTGGAAGATTGGCAGATTCATCACATGACATATTCTTTGTAATGTTAGGTTTTGTTTCCAGTAGAAGATAGTGATTAGTCATGCCTTCATATTTTATTTTTCTAGCCAATGACGATTGCTTAACTTTTTTGGGGAAGAACATGAAATGCTGCTTCAACCATGGCCCATCTGGGTTTGTCTTTTATAATGTCATAAAATCTCTTGAGAAGAGCAAAGATTTCTCAGGTTCAGAAATGTCCACTTCAAGGACCCCTTCTAAAGTAATAATCTCAATCTCAATGTCATCATTAAAATAATAAAATATTTAAATAGAATAATTATAATCTAGGTGGTAGAATCCCGAGATCCATTGGCCACCTCCAACAACTACAAAAATCAAATCTTTCTCTAAACCAATTATTAGATAGCATACCTGCAACTGTTTCAAAATGTGTGAAGTTACTACAACTAGACCTATCATATAATAGGCTCACAAGGCACAAACCTCATGTCGGACAAAAATGCTTCAAGTTATATTGAGTGACATTACTATGAGACATTCCTTTTGTTTTTTGTATCAGATGCATTTCAAATGACACATGGGAATTGTTTGCATTGTTGGTGGCAGATTGGAAATTTTGTGCCATGTCATAATGTTTGTAGGGTCATATCTTTTTGAAGTAGGAGATGGTGATTAGTCGAATGCCTTCATAGTTTCTTCTCTATGCTATTAAAGATTGATTAACCATTTTGGGGTTGAACATGGAATGTTTCAACCATGGACCATTTAGGTTTGTTTTTTAGTATGTCACAAAGCATACTATAGCATGTAATATGCTTTTATGTTGACAAGAGAAAAGATCTCTCCAGTTCAGAAAATCCCACTTCAGAAACAAAATAATTATAATCTTTGTGGAAAAATCCCAAAATCCATTGCCCACCTCCAATAGAAGAAAAAATAAATCTTTCTCTAAACTAGTTATTTGGTAGTATACATGTAACTCTAGGGAAATTTGTGAAGTTAGGATAACTAGGCCTATCATATAACTCGCCCACATGGCGATACCTTTGAAATTAGGGGTCCCCATTGTAATAAATTAATTTAAATTATTACCTATTGTTAGAGGTAGTAATTTATATAGCAAAGGAAACAATGTCAAACTAGACAACATGTAGTTTGCATAACATAACAAATCCCTCTGCATTTATGCACTTCTTCTATATGCTACTCACTTTCAACGTTTCCTTTGCAACATTTGGTGCAATTGCTAATATTAGTACAAGCACATTAAAAATATTAATGTGGTTGATATAGTTGAAGACTTTATAAATATAACAAAAAAACTATTGCAACATGAAGAATGCTACCAATGTCCACATTTACCTAATTAACCATGTATAACAAGGTTATGGGACAACTTTAACTTTAACAAAAAAAAAAGGAAAAAAAGAAAAAAGAATTACACATCTCATTGTAAAATGGATTATTTTTCTAAATAAAACTTGCTTATTTATTAATTTCCCCATCTAATTAGAATATGAAATTGTTAGAATTGGAATAATCTGGAATCCCTAGGAAATTTGTGAAAGGGGACATCTCATTATAAACTATTTTGCTGAATAAATTTTTCTTATATATTAATTTCCCCATCTAATTAAAATATGAACTTCTTAGAATTAGAATAATCTCAAATCCCTAGGAAATTGGTGGGAGGGGAGCCATTTGGCATGAGTAATTTAAATTAGGTAATAAGTGTTTTTCAGTTATCTAGAACTAATGGAATTTTCTATATTAACTTACAATCTTAAATAATAATCTTATCATTTTCTTCAAGAAAATTTATGAAAATATTACACAACATTTAAAAATTATATCGATAAACATTAAATAAAATAAGAGTAGTCTAACAAGGCCACAATTTTGGCAAGAAAATAGTAGAAATTCTAGCATGATTTTGGCAAAATCCAAGTAGAAATTTTGGGAAATCTGGATTATTGTTGTCAAGCTATAAGATTTTGGGTTGTTTAAAAGTTTTTGATGGTGCTGAATTGATTTCCAGTCTAAAAAATGATTTGAACATTTCTACCTTGATAGACAAAGCCAAAAAAATATCTAAAAAATTCATGTTAATTTTAAATTTATGAATTGTTTATCACAATCCATAAAGAAATAAAATCTTAGAAATAAAATACTTGGAGAATCTATCCATCCTAACTCAATTTCAATATTAAAGGAAAAAATTTATCTGAAAAATCCATATTAGGTTCGAATATACAAAGAACTCAAATCCTATAAATAGAGTATTTAGTAAAACCTTTATATCAATAAAGGGCGAAAATTTATCTGAGAAATCCATCTTAGGTTGGAATATACAAAGAAATCAAACCCTATAAATAGAGTATCTAGTAAAACCTATCTTAACTGCCAATGTTAAAGAGTTATGTTATCTATCTTATCATATTCTTTAAGAATATCAAATCCCTAAACATACAGCTAAAAAGACTTTGTAAACCTCTTTTTAAAACATAAAGCTTTGAAAAAGGATTAGACTAAAAAGATTTGAAACTAAATCTAAAATTAGCAGTCACACTGACACGTAGTGAAAAGTCCGTCCTTCATTCTCTGATACTAAAACAATAAATATGAAGAGTGCGTTAATTCAATTGAACCTGGAGTAATTTGATAAAATTGCCGTTTCCGAACACCCTGTGTACCAAGTGGAACTTGTCAGGATCGTCCCGTGGAAAATATGGCGCGAGAACGCATTTGTCTGTACATTTCTTTCTCTGGAATTTGCAAGCAGCGCACGCACTTGTGGACAACGCCTCTGGATTCGAAGTCGTATCGCTCATCTCCGAAACAATTTGAGAGAAAATAAACTCTCTCTTCACATAGGAATGCTTCACTTCTTACCTTTTCGTTGAGGTATGCAATAAATTTTCGAGGAAACAAACTACGAGAAACTTCACAAAATAGGCATCCCGGAATTTCCCGGAAACTACCAGAGATTCCGGAAATATCAATCTGCACACCACGCTTATAATTTTGATTGGACATAGTTTGCACGTTTGGCTATTTTTTCTCTCATCCGAAAAGATCAGGTCTAGAGTAGCTCTCGTATATATATTTTTCCCCAGTTTTACTTGGGGAGGTGTATATAGTCTTACATGGGGCGGTGTATACAGTACTACTTGAGATTAGACCACCCGACTTTCCCACCTTAAACATTTACCCATTTCCACTGCATAATAATATAAAAAACACAGACACAAACAAACCAATTAAAAACCTAAGTACTCCATATTTCCTACTCACATTATATGGTCATGGAAAATTCTTGCCAAAAAACAATTGTCCAACAACTCTTATGCGCCTGACACTTGAATAATAATAAAATTTCTAACAAGACACGACTGTCACTTCAATATTTACATTTTCTATGAAATTTCTATGAAGTGGCAGAATATTTACTACTTACGACCATACTAGGACGGATAGTGGCAGAATATTTACTACTTACGACCATCCAAGGCCGGATTGTAGGCCAGTCATCCTCGAAAGTTTATTATGTTCAATCTCAAATCCATAGGAGTGAGCGTAAATTCCCAAAAACATTTGCCGCACCAATAAGATGACAAATTTCTTCATAAAATATTTACAAGTCTCTCCTTTCAATAAACAGACAACTTCCGTGTTAAAATCTTACACAAGTATGCCATTTCTGTCTTTTCAATAGCCGACAAATGTCTTATTAAAATCTTTCACAGGTCTGCCCTTCCAAGAATTTCTTAGAAACTAAGACATATGTAAGGCTAAGGGTGGGAATTTGACGGGTATTTTTTTCCTTTAAAATTTTTAGATGACGGTTTCTGATTACGTCTGTTAATATGCCGTTTCAACTGCTGTTTGCGCCTAGTCTCCATAGTCTAAATAGATCACTCAAAAGATCTGAAAGATTTGCCTCCGTAGTCTAAATAGATCACTTAAAAGATTTGAAAGATTTGGCTCAAGAAGAACGATATCTACCCCATTTATGAAATATTATAATGTTTTTAATACTGTGTTCGCTTCATTACAAACTCTTCGCCACAGACCCCACATTGATTCTATGTTATTATGATAGTGTTGAGAATGCAGATTAGTCGACTCCAGAGTCTTTGAGATGGAATTTTTTTTTTGAGAAACTTTCTCTGTTCACATTAATGGAAAAAATCCATTGGTTTTGAATAAAATTATAATGGAAAAAATTTATTTGTTTTCACTGAAATTATAACATTCAAATAGTTTAATAAAAATGCAAATAGAAAATAGTGAAATAGGAGCACACTTGATTGCAATAATGGTGAAAAAATGTATTTATTTTTTCTAATTTTTTTCTAAGTTAGGCTAAATCTATTACTGAAAAAATATTGTACACTGAGGCTGTAGCCTTTGCATAGCTATGCTTAAGAGTTGGCAAAAAACAGCGGAAATAGAGTCTGGACTGCCCAAAATGGGAAACCAGTGCAAATCAAAAAACGAGTGCATAGTTAACTCGTTGTCCACACAGGGGAAACCAACAATTGCGCATAATTGTTTAGCAGTTTTTCAAAGTTAAACAAAAACCATCTAGGGAATCTGAAACTATCAGATTTTCCTAAACCCCATTAACAAAGCTAGAAAGCATAATTCCAGTACAAAACCTGAGAAGAAGCATACATGTGGCATACCATGTGGCGAACACATGGCAAGCAGAATGGCAGACTAGGAGCGAGGCGGAGGTGACGGGTGTTCTTCCACAATGAAGCACCTGTACTCCTCCATGTTGACATCTGCCTGGTGGAAAGCCTCAGTGTCGTTAGGTTGCTGCATCGGTTGTTCTTCCTCAATGAAACAGTTGTAAGGTTCCGCCTTATCTTCTGCCTTCTGGTTCTGGTCTGCCTCCTTCCCTGGTTGTCCCGTTTCCTTCTCAATTTGTCGCATCCTGACTCTGTGGGTGCTCGTCTGAGCCAGGTCCAGAGCTGCTCTGTTGTGGCCATCGGCATCAGTGGCCGGCTCCTTAATTGTGCTAGTTTGGCCACCACCTGCAGCGGTCTGTCCCTCAATTGCGACCTATGTCTCATGAAAGCTAATGGAAATAGTGGCAATAATGAGGGGCCTATTCAGGGAAGATCGAAAGGTGAATTGGGTGGTCTGGAGATGCATTTGAGGATTTGAGGGAGTAACCGTGGGGGGCGAAGTAGGATTGGATGGACTACCACTTGGAGACGAGGCAGGGTGCGTCAGATGGTGGCTGTGAGGTTGAGAGCAGCCTCTGCCTCTGCCACTACAGGTGTTTGGGTAGCCCCCTATAATTTGCTGGGCCAGGGAGGAGGTGGACTCTTAAATCAGGGAAGGTGGGGGATGAGCCAGGCTTCCTCTACTTCTGCCCTGGCGACTGCGCATACGATGAGGCATTCTTGTCATGTTAGCTTCAGAAATTTGTGAATTTCCTCTGGAAATTGGGCTCAGGGTAATGTAGAGGCTTAGTGAGATTAATGGGCGGCTCTGAGGAGGGACTAGCTGCAGAGGCTCAGTGGAAGACGTAATGGCAGGCCAGGCTCTGGGAGAAGTGAATTCCTTAGCTGAATTTAATATAGCGGAGGAGATGGCAGTGCCTCCCGGTGGAAGTGCGATGGTTGGGAGTAGTAGCAGCTTGAGGGCAGAGGCATTGCAGTGGCAGAGGATGAAGAACACGTGGAGTGGTAAGAGTATCGCCGACATTCATTTTCACGCGGAGCCAAGGTTGGTGGTTGCAGTCAGGTTGGAGACGGCGTCCCCTTAATTGCCATTTATGGATGTTATTAATGTCATGTTTAGACGAGTGTGCCAGATTACAGAGGGCCATGTGGTTTAGCCACATGCCATTCCGTTCGGCCGCCACGGCATTATCCCTCCTGAGCACCCGCATCCGAGATTTTTTCTAAAATTACAACATTTAAATAGTTTGATAAAAACTCAAATGGAGAATAGTGAAATAGGAGCGCACTAATTGCAATAATCGCGAGCAATGTGAGTAAAACAAATTTTTAGATTTGCCCAAAATTTTTTCTTTATATTTTATAGAAAAATTATAAATAAAATCTAGATGGTTTAGGAGTTATTGATCTCATTAATCCAAATCTTTCATTAAATTGATGAAATTCTTCTCAAGTAGCTTGGCTTTCATAAAATTGAAGGATCCTTTTGAGATGGAAATTGGAGGATCCTTCTCAGATGGGTCTCATAGTGAAGGTGAGGAGGACTCTCATGAAATCAACCATCTTCAAGATGTTGTTTTTACTGGTCATGTTTGAACATTGAGAAGAAAAAGAAACCGAAGGAAGAAGAGTGGCATAGGAATGATAGGTTTGAGAGGGAAATGTTTGAGAAAAAACACAAGGGGAAGATTCAGATAATGATGGAGTATTATAATCGCTTCTCGGAATAATATAACGAGAAAGACAATATGGCAAGATGTAGGCTCAAGACGGCTAGGTTCAGAGTATTTGTCTTCGGTCTAGTTGTTTCCAGCCGGCGAGTGTTTAGAGAAGGATTTGTGTGAAGAACATATTACAAGTAGGGAAGGTTTAAGCATTTGGTCAATCTTTTATTTTTATTTGCAACAACAATAATGATTAAGATTTATGTGGTGTTGGTTTTCATTTAGGTTTGATAGTTAGATGAATTTCTATTTCAAGGATGTTTGATTTCAAGGTAATGTAATTTCAAATCAAGATTCAAGAGCCAATAAGAAGTCATTTGTGTGTTGTGATCATTTTGTTTTTTTTCTTATTATAAGTCATTTGTGTGTTGTGATCGCTTTGTATTTTTTATTATAAGTACGTTAAATTTTTTAACATAATTGTATTATTGAAAGGTAATTTTTTAATCAAAACTTTAATGGTGAAGGCTTAATTATTATCAAAACATCTCTCTTGTTGGGAAAAATTGTAAACATAACTTTCCTTGTTAGAAAATAGAAATACCCTAAACTTAAAAAAATAATTTAAAGAGGAATGGAAATTCTAACCCTAATGGCTATTACTTTCAGGAATCACCCTTTGTCTCGTTTTGATGCCATCATTTGATTGGTTTCATGTGAAATTTTTAATCATGGTCTAGTTTTAGTAATATGTATTTTGTATATATTATGCAATATATTCAGCAATGCACATTTTAATATCCACGAAATATAGATTAGTTGGTAAGATGACTTTATCAATATTTCTTTTATTCTTTTAGCCTCTTCTAGTTTTGTCTTTACGAGGATGATCATTGCTTCATCAGAGTCATAATTTTTTTTTCATATTTTTGCAATAATTCCTTCTGCTTTTTAATCTTTCCATTGAGTCTAACTATTTCCTACAATGCACTCACAAGTTATGGCTTACTATTTATTTCTCCATCAACATCTTCTTAGTCTAAATCTGATGTCTACTTCTGGTTGTCTTTACATTCTTGATCAACATTTTGAATCTCCATGACCATGAATATTAATTCTTCTTTGTCTCATGTCCATCATTCGCTTCTGATGAGCTACCACTTCTTTGGAATAAAATGTGTTCTTCTTGAGAGATATTCCCTTTTTATGTTTATAATATTCGCTTCTATTTTTATGTTCTTTTTCATCATCATTATCCTACACTTTTGCATGTGGACATCCAGCATCAAAATGACGTATTCTACCACAATTAAAAAATTGGAATGGAAGTTGACCCTTGTATTTTCCAAATCCTCTTTTTTTTTCCTCACAAATTGACATCATTCTATATCTGATTCATGCTTGGAATAATCATGGATTTGATGTCCTCCTAATTTTTTTGATGCGTTGAAGGCTAAGGCTATTTCCTTTATTCTTGGATTTTATTTCCCTATTCTCATTTCATATGCAATGAAGATTCCAGGTAGTTCATTTATCTCAATATATTCTCGATATTTCATTTCTTCGATGGTTGAGACCTTTTCATTGAATATCAAGAGATCTCAAAACTATCCCAGTAATAGCTAATTCATTAATATTTGTATAAAGTCCTCGAATATTATTAACAAGCTCATCTACACAAAGGAAGGAGTCTGTAATAATTTCTTCTTCATTCACATTCACAAATTAACTCATATTCTATGAGTTTGAAGCTTTTCCCTCTTTACCTTTTCATCTCCTTCATATCTACTTTGAAACTTCTCCCAAATATCTGTAAAAATCTTGCACTACATTAGCTTAACAAACCCTAATCCTACAAGGCCACATAAAATGACATTCATCTCTTTTTCATTATTTACAAAGGCTTTTTTGTCATCTTGATTAGTTGGAGTTATACGAATTTTATATCCATCCAAAACATATTTCCAAATTTCAATGCTAAGAGGCATTAGATAAGTCCTCATGCTTATCTTCAAGAAGGCACAATTTATTACATCAAATAGTGGGGCTTTGTTTGAGAAAGAACAATCCTAACTAGACATGTTCCCCTTTTAGATCTACCTTCCAGTGGTTATATTTTTTCTAATGGAACCTACTCCAATGCCAATTGTCAGATTCAGAATTATACTAAAAGGAGGGATGTGAATCAACGTAATATTGTTTTTACTTATTTATACATGAAAACACCATATAACATCAATCTCAAAAGTAGAACATGAAACATAAGATATATATGTTGGAACTCTTTTAGATAAAACCACAAAACTTATTTTAATTGATGATTCTTTCTAGCAACCAACATACTATTACAATGATTTGTAGGAATCAACCTACATGAGACGCCAATATCGTCCTATTTATAGGTACCAACATACACGAGTCACCAATTCCCTCTAGTTCTTTACAGGAACCAACCTAGAAGACACATCAATCCCCTCTAAACTTTGTTTTGCAATTTTCTAGTTCACTTTTACTTTCTAATTATTTGCAGTCACCTCATCAATATTTTATCTATAGTGTTTTCTTATCTCATCTTTCTTTCTAAATATTTGTAGTTATCTCATCAAATATTTTCTCTAAACTAGCCCCTTCCATCAAATCCAACATCTCCAACTTCATAATTCAATTATATGTCCTTTTGAAATTGCATACATTTATGTATTCAAGCTTCTGTGATCCATAATGAATTAAACAAAGTCTTTCGGTAGAAATCACATGAGATAATTTTTTGGCCGATGCGTTTCGAACCAACAATTGTGGTTCTTCATCAGGACCAGATGAAGACGTAGACCATGGAAAAGGCTTAAATAGAGAGCAATGTAGAGACATAATTTCAAGTAATGGCCAAAAAATTCTCTCATGTGATTTCTACCGAAAGACTTTGTTTAATTGCATACATTGTTAACTCACTTTGTTCAAATACTTCACCTTTTGAAACTAAGCTTAGCCAAAATAATACCTCATAATTTGGTGCTTCATTTAACCCATTTTTTGTTGAAAATGAAGCAAGAAAATCTCATCTTGACCTTGCCTTGGTCAAACTAGAGAAAGTTCAAATTTCCATTTGAGCAGAAATCTTGGAGGTAGTTAATTAAGGTGACATGGAACTTGTCACTCAATTAACTCAAATTAATTCTAGTTGGGGAAGATTGAGTTCATTTAAGTATGATTGATTCCTAATTTGTAGTAATCTATTTCAGTTAAGTTGAGTTATGGTGAGTTAAACTAGATCTATCTGTTAGAGGAACTAGTGCAAGGTAAAGTTATGTAAGTGTAACTTCCACAACACTTATTGATTTATCAGTCCAAAATAATTAATGCATGAAGAGAATCCAAGTTACTGAGTTGAGATGGAGAGTCTAAGCAAGTGTACTATAATTTGTAGGCTATTCCAATGTGTACAATTGGTGCATGTAGTGAGAGGATGAGCCTAGAGGAATTGTTCAATCTAGTTGAGTCAATTTCCAAAATAATATGGGCTAATTTCCTCAATGAATGGCGCGAGGAAATAGGAGCTTAGAGAGCTTGAAAATTGGCTAAATGTTTGCCAGAGTCATTATGTTAGGCAGAGAGATAGGTTATACACTTGCAAGTTGTGCTTAGGCTTGAGAAATCATATGTATTCATCTCTATTCTTTAATTAATACAATACATATAGGAAGGGGTTGTGAGCAGTTGCTTTCCCCTAGATAAAAATTTGTGCATTTGTGAAATTTCCTTTTTCATGTCTATGATTTGTGTTCTAGATTGTGAATTAAATTCCACAAAATAGTAGAGTAGCTTTGAGCCTTGTGATTTAGTAAATTCCATGAGCAGTTTCATATCTACATCATAAGTTTTACATAGTATTAGAGAAGGATTCATAATAGAATAGGAAACTCAAAGCTTAGTCTAAAAGGTTCAAATTTGAAGATTAGTGTAGTAGGATTTCTTGAGATCTGAGATGGTAGCCTTCAACGGACTAAGGTTGGAAGGAACCTTAAATTTTGTTACATGGAAGGACCACAGGTAGGTAGTATTGGATGACAATGGGTTGTTAGAATACATCAAGACAAATGTGGAAAAACCTAAAACATCTTATTCCTAGAACCTTTCTTAGTGGAATAAATATGTAGTTAAGGCAAGGACAATCACCTTGGATAGATTATGGGATCATATTGTGTCGAATATCCATGGAAAAGAAACTTTTTTCGTGATGTGGAAAGAACTAACATAAATGTTTGTGTAGTAGTCACCACAGGAAGTTAGCGATTAAGGATAAACTCTGAAGTATCAAGATGCAAAAGAATGGCACAATTTCATTGTATCTAGGAATGTTTACACAGTGTGATGATGAACTTGGCAGGGTTTGTGTTAATGTCCCTGAATAAGACTTGGTAGCTCTAGCCCTTCAGGGCCTTCCCAGGAGTTGGCATAACTATCAAGGTTCAGTGAATGGGAGGAAGAAATTACCGAGTTGGAAGCACTTATGGCCTGACTTGGTATAAGAGGAAACAAGGCAGAATACCAGAGTTGGGACTTCATCCAAGGGTGAGGAGGAAGAAAACATTTCATTGGCTAGAAAGGAAAAGAAAAGAAAAAGGAAGAAATCCACATCCAAACTAGAATCAATTCAAGGGGGAAAGAAGAAAGATATGTCAAAAATTAAATGCTTCCATTGTCATGAATTTGGGAACTATGCCACGAAGTGTCTACACGAGAAGACAAGTAATAATACCTTAGTAGGAGTAGTAGGTGAAGCTTTGGCTTCATAGTTCGAGCTTCAATTTCAACTCATTTCATGCATGGCCAACACAATAATGTGGAGCCTGTGGAACTTAGACTTAGGTGCCTCGTTCCGTATGACGGGGAATAGGTAATTTTTCAGCGACCAAGAGGAAAAAGGCTTGCATATGGACATTGAGATGGGGGATGACGAATGGTATAGTACAACCGCAATTGGTACAACCACCTCTTAAAGGGAGTCGAGCTCCCCCCTCAGGCTCAAGGATGTCATGTTTGTTCCAGGCCTTAAAAAAATCTCTTCTTTATTGCAGCTTTGGAAGATCGTGTTTATGATGTGATCTTCAACCAAGGAAAGGCATTCCTGATACACATAGCCATGGGATAGATGAAGTATATTGGGGTTTGTGTGAAGGAATTTTACAAGCTAGATGTGGAGTATTATGTTGCATAAAGAACAAAGGCGGAGAAGGTGCAGATTCATGATGTCAATGAACTTTGGTATAGAAGACTAGACCATTTGCATCATGGAACTTTGAAGATCATCCAGTAGATAACCACAAGACTACCCAAAGGCACACTTGAGTAGCAGCTAATATGCAAAGGATGTACTTTGGGGAAGTACACAAAAGCCACATTCCATGATTGGGATAGCAAAGCACATGCAGTCCTTCAAATTATCCACTCTAATGTCCTTTCTTGACAACCTCGACTACCAGGCATAAATATTTTATCATTTTTATTGATGACTTCTCATGGAAATGCTAGGTATTGTTTAGGCGAAAGAAGGATGAGACACTCTCCAAGTTCTTGGAATTTAAGGCGCTGGTTGAGAAAGAAACCGGTAAGAATGTGAAGGCTATCGGTAGTGATAATGGAGGTGAGTATGTGCCAAATGAATTTAAAAAATTATGTGCAAGAGAAGGCATTCGATGAGAGATGAAAGAACCCCACAAACCACATCAGAGTGGGGTGACTGAGAGGAGGAACCGTAGCATTGTGGGAGAAATGAGGGTGATGTTACATGATTAAGGCCTAAATTTCCTTTTATGGGCCAAACCATGAACCACAATAGTCTATTTGCAAAATGAGAGCCTTTCTTAGGGAGAAATTTGGATGTGTCGCACTTCAAGATTTTTGGAGCCTTTGTTTACTGCCATGTCTCCAAAGAATCAAGGAAGAATCTAGAGTTACCAACATAATTGGGGGTATTTGTGTGTTATACAGAAAATCCCCACAGATTTCGTGTGTACATGCCATCTCTCAGAATGAAAATCGTGCAAAGGGATGTAAATTTTGATGAAGACAAATCCATGCAGTGCTCTCTTGAGAGGGATCTTCAAATCCCACTATAAGAGGAGATTTTAGCTCCAAAGGAGGAACCTCAAGCAGTTGTGGAGAAACCAAAAAATTGAGGAGCAAAGAGTGGATACAACCACTCAAGAAGAACCATCTAGAGTAGGCAGGAAGAGGACGAAAGAAGATGAGAGATTTATGTAAGATGTGAGGGAGAATGTAGGTGCTCCTTAAAATCAACGTAGGCAGAGAAGGTCACTAGATCGGTACTCTTAGCTACATGGATCTAAGAACTAAGATTATACTGATTGATCCATCCTCTTTTGAGGAAGCAGTAGAGAAACCAATATAGGTTGATGCAATGGTGGAGGAATATGAATCCATTATAGACAATGGTGCTTTGGAAGTGATCCAAAGACTAACAAACGAATATTTTATGGGTTTGAGATGAATATTGAAGGTAAAGCATGATGCAGATGAAAGCATAGAAAAGTACAAGGCCAGATTTATGGCCAAGCGATACTCTCAAGTTGAGGGGATTGACTATGAGGATAGCTTTTCTCCTGTAGCAATGTACTCATTCATCATATCAATTCTTTCTCTAGTTGAGCAGATGGGGTGGAAGATCGACCAAATGGATGTGAAAAAAACATTTTGAAATGGATTTATTGAAGAGGTGTATATCAAGCAACCAGAAGGCTTGTGTTGAAAATGCAACAAGAAAATATTTGTTTGACCTTGCCTTGTGTAGAAATTATTGTGTAGATCTGAAACTTCTCATAAAAAATACTAAAACGCCAGACCGAAATCTACTTTACTATTATGTGGAATTTATCTCATGAATGAGAACAAAAATCATAAACATGCAAGAAGATTTTTCACACATGCACAGAGATTTACGTGGTGGAAATAAACTACTAAAAACCCCTTCCTATTTGTATTGCATTAATCAAAGAATACATAATGAATACATATGTTTGCTGAAGCTTGCGCACAACCTGCAAGTGTATATTCTATTTCTCTTCCTAACTGACAAACTCTGGCCAACACTTAGCCAATTTTCAAGCCCTCCAAGATCCTAGTTCCTTACATTCTTCATTGAGGAATTGGGTTCCTATTAATTAGTAATTTTCTCAATTATAATTGTGCAATTCCTTTGTGCTCATCCATTAACTGCATGCACTACCTATACAATTTAGAATAGTCTACAACTGATAGAATATTGCCTTGCAATATCCATCTCAACTGGGTGACTCAAATTATCTGCATGCATCAATTATTTTGGGCTTATTGATTAGTAAAATGGTTGATCACTGAGTGAGGTTGAAGTTACACTTCCACAACTTAACCTTCCACTAGTTCCCAGAACAATTATAACTAGTTTAGCTGACCATAACTTAATTTAACTGAATTAAATTACTACAACTGAAATTAACTCAACCTAGGATCCTAAAATTTAGGAATCACTGCACATAATCGAACTTCATGCCTAGAAATCAAATTAATTGTTCTTAACTAAGTGACAAGATCCATGTCACCTCAGCTAACTCCTCCAAATTGTCTATTGATGTGGAGTTTCGAATTTCCTCAGTTTGATTAAGGAAAAATCAAAATTGAGACTTTCTTATTGCATTTTCAACATTCCTGTTATCTCAAAATCATGCACAGGAAGGCTGTAGACCAGGCTTAACTTCAAGTAACTATTTCAAACCAGACTTTGGCTAAAGCTTAGCCTCTTTAGCCTGAGAGGGCTCTCTCAAAGATTATTACTGTTGACCTATGACAAGATGGCTAACTCTTGTATGATACAATGAAAAAGTATGCTGGCTGGACAAAATATTAACTTGATACCCATTGGGCTTATGGAGTCACTTATATCTCAGTAAACAACAACACTATCTTTTCATAGAAATCAGGGCACTTTACATCTAAATGTTCAAACATAACTCACATGAAACTACAGTTTGCAAAGGCATACAGGAAGTCAGAGCATTATCAATGAATTCTGAGTGATTATGCATTTGTAAAACTGTTTAAAGAACATTAAAGAAATATACCATTACACATTTGAACAAGAAGATCCATTGTGAATCCTGAGAAGAAAAGCAGTCATTTGCATTACTGAAATTCTGTTCACACATAAGCTAAAACAGTTCTCTGTTTTTTTATAAAATATCCAACCCTTGTTACATCTCTGTTTTAGCTATTTATAGCATTCTTACTTCTACCTAATTCGAGTTTCCTCCTCCAGCATGAGGGGAATTTAATAACTCGATCCTTATCTCTAATGACAC
>APFE030745885.1:5121-44467 GCA_000404065.3 Pinus taeda
TATATTCCAATAACATGTTACATGCATCATATGGGTAATGTCGTATTATCTCTAAAATGATAATTATTAACCATACATTTATTGAAATTCATTAAAAATTAAAAATATGATATGATTGGATAATAGTAAGTTATAATTTTATATAAATTGAAAATTTATTATTTTAAAGGTCAGTAAGGAAATATATAATTTATTAATATGCATAATATAGTAAGTACCATGGTCTTGAGGGTGAGTTCAATTGATTGTGTCTTAGTCTTTAAATAATTTATGTTATTGAAAGGTCACATGTTCAATTTTCTTGACACTCATAGGTTTAGGCAACCACTTTTGTTACTGAAAGGTCATGGTTCAATTCTCTCAACACTCCCAGGGTGGGAAATGATCTGTGATCCCTTTACCTAGTAAATTCTATTGAGAAATATAGGGTAGCTACGTTAGGTGATTTCTCTTACTTTGATAGCTGTTTGTGATGTTCTATTACTTATCTTGATTAGATTCCATTTCACCTTGATTATTATTATGTTGTTTTCATCAAACAACTACCAAACCATAAAGAACAATGAAACAATAAGACACAAGATAGAGGCGATCATCTAGGGCCAAAACCACTCCACTTGAGAGGAAAACCCACAATAATTATTCTTCTTATAGAATCTTCAATTGACAAATTCCAAGACGTATGACCCTTGACCAAGACCCTCCAAGACCAATTCAAATTATTTAGCAAGTCCTACAATTTTTACCTCCAACAAATTATTCTTCCCAATAAATTATTTTGCAATTTCGACCCCTCCAACAGGTTCTTCTACAACTTCAAGCCCTCAAGCAGATTCTTCTGTAACTGCGACCCCTTTAGCAGATTATTTTGCAAAATCATCCTTCCAACAAATTCTTCTACAGAAACCCTAGATGACATGTGTGAGAGAATGATGGTGACCTTGTCCTCCTTTTCTTCTTCACTTGAGATGAGACCTTCAACTTGCAATATAGATTTCCTTTGACCCAAAACTCAACCTTCTTGAAGTGACTACAACTCGGTTTTTGTTGCTGTAAGATGATGCACGAATCTTCACACGTGTGGAGGAACATAGCCCAAAACCAAAACAGAAAGCTCGTTTTTCTTGTCTTCTTCTAGTCTCTCTCTTTTTCACACTTCTTTCTCTTCCTTGTATGTATTGGTGAGTGAATCTCTTCCAAGTGAGGTCGAAGTCTCATTTATATAGGTCTTTCACTAGGTCGAATTGGACCTTTTAGGCTGACTTTTCCATGTTTGTAGACCGACTTGATCTTTGCACCATCATGAGGTCATGGAGGGCCTTTTGACTCAAATGATTTTTTCTTTACAATATCAAACATGCCCAAATGGGTCTTCAATACATGGAAATGACTCAAGTGACTTTTAGACTAAATAACAAGCCCTGGAAGAACCAATGGGTGGTTGAACTAAAAATAAATTTCCCTTGAGCATGAAACCCATGCCTCAAGAATAACAATAATAAATTTATTATTCTCTTTTCATTAAATATATAAAATCATGATTACATATGTCATTCTGAAGACCAAACATAGTTACATATTTCAACGTTCCCTCTTAACTAGGGAGGTATTCATAATCTATACAAGGTACTTGGACATTCTCAATCTGAAGAATTCTCATAATAAGAGTTGGATTGGAAAGACATCTATTTGCATTATATCAACCAGCATTGTCACATAGCAAGGCCTTGAATAAAAACTCTATCTCTTCACAAGATCATAACACAATGTTGGTGAGACCAATGACTTAGAAACATTGTCATCATTGTCTCTCAAGGCACATACCCCACCTAAGTGTTCACAGAGTATGTCCTTCCAAGACTATTCTTATCTTGGATTCCTTGTCCTCAACTAATATCGGTTCTCTTCAACTACTCTTATCATGGATTCCCTACCACATCCTCAAAAAGTATCAAATGCCATATGATTACCTAATCCTCCATTCTTTCTTCTCAATATGAAGATAATAATGATGTGTCTCTCTCTCCTTTTAAACTAGGAAAGATATGCCCATTCCTATAAAGGAATCTACCCATTCCTATAAAAGGAATGTACCAAATCTCCCTCTTATCTAGGGACCTATCCAAATTCCCTCTTAACTAGGGACTTTCTTCTAACAGCTTTAGGTGGAGATCATGTTACTCTCAGCTTCTTGTGGGGCTCCTTATTTCGATTTCATGAAGTTTATCTTTTTCATTATGGATCCTTAATTAGTCGTAGGGAATCAACCATCCATCATTTTCATCAGGAACCATATCAATCATGTCATTCTCCTCTTCATCGGTAGGTGATCATCTAGTCCACATTTGGCTTTCTTTCATACTACTACTCTACCAAGTCATGTTTCCTTTAGGATCTTCCATCCCACCACATGAGTGATAGTTGTAGGTGACATCTAAAACCCTCTTTTGGCATCCCTATATAAACCCATCCAAATGTTTGTTCAAAAATCAAAGATGAACATCAAATCACAGTTACCTTTTTTGATTGTCTTTCATCATGACATCTTGCTTTCTTGAAACATCCTACACATTCATAAACACATCTCCAAGACTTCATATGTCAACGGTATCCTTTCTTTACAGATCTTATCAGGGCCTTCTTCTCTATGGAGATCATGATAAATTCTTCTAGTCATCGGATATTGACTTCCTATGAATGTAGTTGCATATTTCACAATATCTTCTTTCCTTCTTCACATATTGCTTCCTAGGAACGCATAGTTCCTTTATATTTGTCAACTACCTCATATTCCATATGAGGACATATTATCTTGATTTCCTTTTGTTAATATGTGAATCATGCTTTCATGCATCTTTCCAAAGAAAGAGATCCTTTTTCTTTGATCATGTTTAGGAGGTAGCAAATTTACCCATACTATCTACAACCATACAATGGCATGACATTATATTATCTATTACTTTATGCATATATTTCCTTTTGTTTGGTGATCTAAACTTCCTTCCATCAACTTCCTTTCCTGGCTTGAAGAAGAACGTTCTTCAACCAACTCGAAATGTTGCACTTCATTGTCAGCATACCATCATCCTTCTAAACAATAAATTCCACACAAGGTGAAATGATCAGCGAGACACTTGCTTCTTCCAAGAGAGGTGAACCTTTTAATGAATATTCCAATGAAGGAACATGATTATCCTCATTTGAAAAATGCTCCTTTCTTATGATGATGATGTATGATGAATTCCTTTTATCATGTTAGATGAATTTCTATCAATAATGTAAGTTACGCATGCCTTCAATGTGGTTATCAAGAGCTACCTTCCTATATATGATGACTGTTACATCCATGTAGACATTTGCTTCAGCTTATTCTTTCAAGCTTCTCTAATGATGTCATGAGCTCTTGCTTCCATGGTATGATTCTAATATGATGTCATCTTCTACTATGATGCATCCTATCATACCTATAATGCTTCTTGCCATGATAGCTATTATTTACAAAAATTGACGAGAGATTAGTGAAGAAGCTTATCTTAGTCATAGTAGAGATCTATCACTTCCTCCTTATTTTATTTCTTATTTTCAAGTTCTTCCACTTCTTTGGTGATATGGGATTCTTCCCTTCCTCTTTTTTTGTATTCCTTCTTGAGTTTAGGACAATTTTTCTTGCATTTCCCATATTTATGACAACCATAGCATTGGATATCCAACATATCTTTCTTGTTATTTTTATGAGGACCAAATCTTCCAAACTTTCCTTTACTTCTAGCCATGGCAAAAACCGCTTGTACTTATTCGCTTGGTCCCACATCAATTTTTTCTTTCAACGTGGTTTCTTCAATTTTAAATAATTATTTCTTTCGATGTCTCTAACTTTGCTACATACAAAATGAGGGGATCTTTTGATCTTCATGGTATGCTTCTAATATGATTCCATATTCTACTATGATGCATCCTATCATACCTATAATGCTTCTTCCCATGATAGCTATTATTTGCAAAAACTGACAAGAGCTTAGTGAAGGAGCTTATCTCAGTCATTGTAGAGATCTATCACGTCCTCCTTCTTTGATTTCTTATTTTAAAGTTATTCCACTTCTTTGGTGATATGGGATTCTTCTCTTCCTCCTTTTTTGTTGTCCTTCTTGAGTTTAGGACAATTTATCTTGTAGTTCCCATATTTATGACAACCATAGCATTGGATCTTCAATATATCCTTCTTGTTATTTTTATGAGGACCAAATCTTCCCAACTTTCCTTTGCTTCTAGCCATGGAAACAAATTCTTGAACTTGTTCTCTTGGTCCCACAACATATGAGAAGAATCACATATCACCAAGGAAGTGGAATAACTTGAAAATAAGAAATCAAAGAAGGAGGAAGTGATAGATCTCTACTATGACTAAGATAAGCTCCTTCACTAAGCTCTCATCAATTTTTGTAAATGATAGCTATCATGGAAAGAAGCATTATAGGTATGATAGGATGCATCATAGTAGAAGATTGCATCATATGAGAAGCATTTGAGCCCTTATTTCCCGTTTCATATGATTTGCTAGAGCTTAAGCTTCTTCATTTGGAGGCTTAGTGATTGATCCCTTAATATGTTTGACAACTTCATTTTTTGTAAGGATCAAATATATCCTCTTCTTCCATGCAAGAAATCTTGATGACCCAACCAATTTGTTGCTTTCCTTGACAAATGAAGCCATTTTAATAGATGTCTAAATATTTAAAGGAAGAGCGTGGTGATCCTTGTTATCAAGTCTCATATAAGTTATCTGTCATTTATGCTCTCCCTTGTATTCATTTCCTATAGATTGCATTGATGCCAAGTGTTTGGTAGAATGTCAGTCCAGGTTGGGGATGGTCAGGCCTAGTCCTGGAGTCAATTTTTTGATTTGTAGGTCTTGTCATCATGTAATTCACAGATTTTGAAAGCTATAGGGGTTTCTGGGAAGTGTCCTATATTCTAGGCTTGAAACATGGCACAAATACTAGATTCATAGGTACGGATCTCAGGAGGAAAATCCCTAGACACATGCATACCCATGATGTGCATGCATCCATGTCCATATCAAGGGATTTTCTAGGGGTTTAGTTTTCTAAAGACTCGGTGGAACCTAGGGGTTGGTCAGGGGAATGACTCAGATGCATTCTAGGAGTCCTATAGTAGGTGCGGAAGGTTTAGTATGGTGTGTTTCCATCGGTTCCACTTCCTTAAGGTCACTTAGGAGGTCGAATAATACCATAGTAAATTCTTGTCACATGTTTACCCTAGTTGGTTGGTTACTTGGGTAGATGTGCGAGGAGGGCCATTACAGAGTGGTATCAAAGTATGGTTCGCCCCTCAAACTAGATGGGTTGTGTGTTGGCCATGCAATCATGTTGATTGCATATGTCTTTTCTTGTGTTGTAGATAATGTTCTTGTCGCATTGCATTGTGATTGATCATGGTTGTAGTGAGGTCGCCATGGGAAGTTGATGGTTTCGTTGTGGAGTGTGTCATCGTGAGTGTATGGTTGATTGTGCATTATTATGCATGTTAGTATTCACATGTGGTCAAGTGTATAGTGATGTGGTGGGTTTTGTCATGCATGAGGGCATGGTATGTGTAGTTGATATGGTCATGCATTGATGACTGGACTCTAGCTAGAAAGATGGTTATATTCTTATATGCTTATGTGTTATATTTCTATATGTTTTCGTGATTATGTCATACATGTATTACATTAATTTATTGACCTTGCAGATGAGGTATCCTCACTGAATTATGCTAAGTTATGTTGGATTTTTGTGATTTGGTTTAGCTAACATGATGCACCTTGCAGGAATAATATTGAAGATGCCTAACAATATGGTAGAATACAATTCCCGAGACTCTCCCTATGGATCAAATGAGCATCATGGTTTTGGTTACTCTTCTGATTCAGCAGACACTGAGAATTTTCAAGGAATAAATAAGGATTTGTAAGGCAGACAATGACAGAATCATACATGCATAGGAGAAACAATAAGAGGTACATGCAGTGATACTTCAGAGTTTGTCAAAATTGTAGTGACAGTGACCACTTTGGATCAGCGATGAGAAATAGGACAAAACTAATGGGGCATATAGCAGCAGGTCTCATGGTGAGTACAAGTTGGATGGAGAGGACACAATCAGAGATGGCAGCTCCTTGGATACTCCAGATAAGAGAGGTGATAGACATAGGTACTATTCTAGTTCTAGTTTAGACAAGCATTATGAACATCATCGTTATCATCCTTATAGGAGGAGTGATAGGGGATATTTTTCAAATGATTTTAAGAAAGAAAATCCACCTACATTCGATGGAGAGATGAAAAAATCACAAGATGCAAAGGCATGGTTGCTTGGTATGAGGAAGTTCTTCAGATTACATGATTATTTAGAGAAAATGAAAGCAAATATATCCACTTTCAGTCTTAAAGGGAAAGAAAATATCTGGTGGGAGGATGTGAAGAATGTTAAATTTATTTGGGAGGATGACTTGACTTGGAATGAATTTGAGAGGCTCTTCAAGAAGAACTATTTGTCGGAAAGGTACTATGATGACTAAGCTAAGGCATTTTATGAGTTGCAAATGGGTTCCATGACAGATGTTGAGTATACTAGCAGGTTCTTGGAGGCTCAAGGAGGAGAAGGCAAAGGTTAAGAGATTCATCAGTGAACCACCAATAGCATAAAGAGATCAGATTGAGTTCAATGAGCCTAGATCATTGAAGGAGGCCATCCCAAAGCTGAAACATTGTTATGAGTAGTCAAAGCACAAAGTTGAGCCTAAGCATAACTTGAAAGGAAATGAGAAATTTAAAGGCAAATGGCCACCAAAGCAGGGAAGACATCAAGATGTAGGAGAGAAAGAAAATGTGATCCCTTACAAGAAGTTCAATACAGTTGAGAAGGGACATGGAGAGAAGAATATTAGAGGCAATGGTAGAGCACCATTACTATGTTGTATATGTGGTAATCATCATAAGAGGTATTGTCCACAGTATCATGGTGGTAGACATCATATCTATAGTGCTCAAAAGGCACATACAATTGGGGATATTGGTCATAACATTCCTCGAATTTATGCAGTTGTGGACAACATACAGGTGGATCATCTGGATCTATCATTGAGATGGATGGTAAGCTCTGTGATTAAGTTATTTCTATTTTGATTGATCCTAGATCTAATTATAGTTATATTAATACTGACCTGGTGGGTAAGTGTGGTTTGAGAAAGGAAGTGGATGTACAATCTTGGTTGGTACAGTTGGCTACAGGTACAAAGAAGAGAGTTCAGCATTGGGTAAGATCTTGTGCATTTGAGTTAAATGGTATGCCTACAACAACACATTTGAATCTACTTCCATTGGGATCAATCATATAGCATGCTTTTGGGTATGGATTGGTTGTACCTTCACAAGACCAAACTGGATTGCTTCAACAAGGCCATTGAGTGCCTAGATCATAATGGGGAAAAGAGAATTTTGTAGGGAAAGAAGAAGAATTCATCAGTGAGGATGGTTACCGCTATGCAGGCAAAGCATAGTTGTAGAAAAGGTTGTGTGATGTTTGTAGTGCATATATCTAGTGACAAGGGTAAAGATGTTGAGGATGCAAAAATAATCAAGAAGTACTCGTATTTCAATAGTATCATGATGTGTTTCCAGTAGAGATTCTAGAGTTACCTCCTCAAAAGGAAGAATATTTCTCTATTGAGTTGGTGCTAGGGGTAGCACCAACATCGAAGGCACCTTACAAGATGATTACCCTAGAGTTAGTAGAGTTGAAATTACAGTTAAAGGAGATGCTTGACAAGGGATACATTAGGCCAAGTGTATCACCTTGGGGTGCACCAATGTTGCTTGTAAAGAAGAAAGATGGTACTCTCATATTTTACAATGATTATAGGTAGCTGAACAAGGTAACTATCAAGAATAGGTACCCATTAACAAGGATTAATGATTTGTTTGATTAGTTGAAGGGAGTAACAATGTTCTCTAAGATCGAATTGAGATCAGGATACCATCAAGTACACATCAAGGAAGAGGATATCTACAATAATTCCTTTAGGACCAGGTATGGGCATTATGAGTTTGTTGTAGTTCCATTCAGTTTGACTAATGTTTTAACTATATTTATGTGTTTGATGAATAGTATTTTGTGTCCTTATTTGGACAAGTTCCTTATTGTATTCATCGATGACATCTTGGTATACTCCAATACTAAAGAAAGGCATGTCGAGCATTTAGTAATAGTGCTGAGATTTCTAAGAGAGCATTAGTTGTATGCCAAGCTTAGCAAGTGTAGATTCTTTCAACCAGAGGTTCATTACTTGGGACATATTGTTTCCAAGTAATGCATAGCAGTAGAAATAGAAAAGATAAGGGCCATCATGGAGTGGGAATCTCCTAAGAATTTGGATGAGGTGAGATCATTCATGAGATTGGCAGCTTACTACAGGAGGTT
This sequence comes from Pinus taeda, assembly GCA_000404065.3. Taxonomy (NCBI): domain Eukaryota; kingdom Viridiplantae; phylum Streptophyta; class Pinopsida; order Pinales; family Pinaceae; genus Pinus; species Pinus taeda. Next base: position 13,603 of record APFE030745885.1, read on the forward strand.
CATCATTAACTTCTCACACATTGAATATATTATGACATGCTTGCAAAGGAAAGGTAAGAAGTTCGAATTGAAAGAAGAATGTGTAGCTAGTTTTGAGCAGTTGAAGTAGTTGTTGACCAATGCTCCAATCCTTAAGATTGTAGATCCAGATAAAGAGTTTGTAGTGTGTACATATGCATGTAAAGGAGGACTTTGTGGATTCCTTATGCAGGAGGGACAGGTGGTGTCCTATAAGTCTAGGAAGTTGAATGAGCATGAGTAGAACGATGTCACTCATGATCTTGAGTTGGCAATTATTATTCACACCTTGAAGATATGGAGGCATTATCTTCTTAGCAGTATATTTGCATTGATGAGCCATCATAGTGGGTTTAGATACTTGTTTGACCAATCAAATATAAATTCCAGGAAAGCTATATGGTTGGCTACCCTTAGTGATTTTGAATTTGAAATAAGATAATTAAGATAAAGGATAACTGAGTTGCAGATGCTCTTAGAAGGAAGGCACAGGTGAATCCTATAGTAGCTATGAGCTCTTATGGGACAAAGTTACAAGATAGGATCTTGTAGGCAAGACAACGAGATGATAAGTATATGGAGATTATGCAAAGGTTACAGAAGTACAGGTTCATGTATAGGTGTAGGTGTAGGTGTAGGTACTATTGATCAAGATGTCGACTATTACCTCGCAATAGATGATTTGGTGAGATTCAGGGATAGGAACTATGTGTCACATTGTAGTGAACTCAAGAAGCTTATCTTGAGGGAGTTTCAAGTCATACCATACACGGGTCACCCTGGATATTAGAAGATGTTGACAACTGTGAAGAAGTTCTACTATTGGCTGAATCTAAAGAAGTGGTAGACTTCATTGCTATATGTTTGGATTGTCAATAGGTAAAGGTAGAGTGTAAGCATCTAGGTGGTCTACTTCATGCTATTCTGATTCCAAAATGGAAATGAGAGGTCATTTCCATGGATTTCATTACAGGTCTTTCGAGGATAGTGAGACAACATTATTCTATTATGGTCGTGGTCGAAAGGTTGAGCAATGTATCTCTCTTCATTCCAGTTAAGACTATATATTCAACTAGTGATGTGGCATAGGTTTTCATAAGGGAGATCATGATATTAAACGATCTTTCGAAGAAGATCATATTGGACAGGGATGCAAAGTTCACTTCCAATTTTTGGAATGAGTTATTTGTAGGTTATAAAGAATAATCTAAAGGTAGCACATGATAGATAAAAGAGTTATGTGGACTAGTACAGGGCATTCAATGAGTTTTTGTTTGGGGAACATGTGTATTTGAGCTTCAAGCCCAAGAAGAGATCTTTGAGGATTGGATCATGTGCCAAGTTGGCACCATGGTATTGTGGATCTTTGAGATCATTGAGAGGATTAGACCAGTGGCCTATTGACTTGCACTGCCTCCAATAGTGAAAGTTCATGATTTTTTCCATGTTTCATTTCTTAAAATATATATAAAGGATGTTGATCGTGTTATTGATTGGTTTGTATTGCAGGTAGAGCAAGAAGGAGAATTCCAGTTGGAGCCTCGGCGCATACTACAGCGAAAGAAGCTCATTCTCAAGAATAGAACCATAGGGAAAGCTAAAGTGCAGTGGAAATACTTCGGGCCCGAAGAAGCTACATGGGAGATGGCAGATCAAATGTGGGCCATGTATCCTTCTTTGTCTATCGGTGGTGGAAAAAAAGTTTTGGTATGATGTTTGGTATATGTTTGGTATATGTTTTGTTGATGTTTTGGTATATGTTTGGTATATGTTTTGTTGATGTTTTGATATATGTACATATTTATATGGATGTAAATACCACCATGAGCTGTGTTATAAAGCTCCAATAAGTTGTATGGTTGTTATCTTGTCATGTTTTCATGATGTTTTTCTTTTGAGAAGGCTTTTCACTGTAAATACTGCAACGAGCTAAGTTATAAAGTTCCATGGGAAGTATTTTTTCCTTTCAGTGATTTTTCTAAGGTCCTGGTGTGGTTTAACACTGAGGATGGTGTTCCCCAAGGAGGAAGGTTCTATAACAACCCCTCGTTAAAAGTTCATGTAATATAAGTTAAGGAAAAATAAAACCACGGTTAAGGGACACATATTTCAAGTTGAATGTTGTTAAAGATATCTTAGTGGGAATCACTATATGTGTTTATGGCTAAGGGAAATTGGAAAATCCAATGGCTAAGGCATTAAAAAGGAAAAAAGGTATTTTGGCACATTTATTTATCAAAATAAGGGAAAATAGGAGAAAAGGAAGGTGAAAGGTCACAAGTTGCATGTGTGGAGGAAATTGAAGGAAAATAATGGAAAATGAAGAAAATCAAGGCCTCATTGATAAAAGGCTTATGAGGACCATTTTGTAACCTTTTGTCAATTTAGTTTTGGAGCTCTCTCATTATTCTCTCTCTCTCTCTAATTATTGGACACTCGGAGTTTTCTTGGAGCTTTCTAGATTTGGTGCAAGGAAGGGAAAATCAAGCAAAGTAAGGAAAAGGAAAATAAAGGAAAGAAAAGATCAAGCAAGGAGGAGTAGGATCAAACAACTTCAGCAGGAATAATTATAGGTAAAATATTGCATGTGTGATTTCCTATCTGGTTTTGACATGCATCACTTTGCATGTTGGTATATGGTTCTCTTGTTGTCGGTGGCGTGGTTTTGCTAGGTTATGACAGTGGTTTTTAACCTTGCCTTACCTTTTTCCAGATATCCATGGTGTAATGGGATTTTTTTCTCAGTTTTGAGCTTTGGAATTGCTATATGGTTTCAGAATCTGGGGTAGAGGTTGTCTCAGGAAAATTCCCAAAGGCCTAGGAATCCCATGATTGGTTTTGATAGGATACACGTAAATCCTAAGGGTGGATTCTTGGTTTAGGGCCTAGTGATCTAGTGTGGATTGCAGTAAAGCCCGAGAGACTAGTGTCTTGGTTTAGGGCCTAGTGATCCACTGTGGATTGTGGTAAAGACTAAGAGGCAAGGAGACTGAAAATTCCTCAAGGATAGTGATGGAGTCCAAAATCATTCCTAGCTCAGTTTTGTTTTGTGGTCTCAGTACTGATTTTGGTGAGATCACGGTTTTGGGAGGGTGGAGGTGGCTTAACCTATGGATTCCCTTGTTCATTTTTGGATTGGTTTATCCATGAGAGCCCACATTCATGCTTGAAATATGGCACAGAGGTGACTGGTTGAAAGAAAGATTTGGTTCAACCATGTCTACCGTCGGGTGGTACGTGGAAGTCTCAAACCTAGTTGGTTGTGCCTATGTTTAATGAAAGCTAAGTTATCTTACTTTTGTACTTGTTAATATGTGGTTTTAATAGTTGTTATCTCATTTTTATTTATATGGTTTAATGTTGGTTATAAGAATGGTTATATGACTGATTGTTGTCATGGTTATTTCATGTATTTACTTATAACTGAAAGGATAATGGATGCAAGACCTAACTGATGTCTAAAAAATTAAAGGAAGAGGGTGGCGATACTTATTTTCAAGTCTCATATGAGTTATCAGTCATTTATAATCTATCTTGTATTCATTTCCTGTAGATTGGATTGATGCTAAGTGTTTTACAGAATATCAGTCCCAGTTGGGGATGGTCGGCCTAGTTCTCGAGTCATTATTTTAATTTGTCAGTCTTCTCAACATTTAATTCATGGATTCTGAAAGCTATAGGGGTTTTTGGGTAGTGACCTAGATTCTGGGCTTGAAAAGTGGCACAAATCCCTGAGTCACAGGCACAAGTATGAGGAGAAAAAGTCATGATACACATGCATACCCATGTTGTGCATGCATTTAGAGGTTTCTAGATGCACCCTTGTCCATATCAAGGGATTGTCATATATTTTAGTGGTCTAAAGGTTCAGTTGGATCCAAGGGCTAGACATGGGAATGATTGGGATGCATTCTGGGAGTGTTGTAGTAGGTGGAGAAGGTCTGGTATGGGGTGTTTCCGTCGATTCCACTTCCTTAAGGTCACTTGGGAGGTTGAATCATACCATAGTAACTTCTCGTCACATGTTTATCCTGGTTGGTTGGTTACTTGGGTAGATGTGGGAGGAGGGGCATTACACAAACACATTGCCTTGTATCTATTCACACATCCCTAAGATTATTGTCAACTATATATCAAAAACCAAGTTAACAACTGCATAATCTTGTTCTCATATATATATATATATATATATAGTCATGCAATTGCAAAGGTTATAATTCCCTCTAGCATCCATTCTACCAGAGTAATTATAATCAACCTTTTTACCGAGACCACCATTATCATTTTATATCAACAGTTAAACTGTTTTAGAAATATTTTCCCTCTTTATTATAGCCAACAATTATAACACCTGCAACTTCGTAAAGTCGGTTAGGACACTACATGTAACATTATCATGCATCACATTCTTAAATTTTCACATTCATAAAGAGAATGCATCACAATACCTACACCCACAAATAAACATTTATCAGCTAGTTAACTTTCTACAATATACCTTTAGTCAAATGAGCCAAGGGATTTCCCCATCCAATGTATGTATACACACTTATATATATAAATTATCTATATAATTAGTATAACAATGTGCAATACCATCCATATGAATTTCCAAAATCCATCATGCCACGTAATTATTCACATACATACCTATTCCAAGTGTGTAAAAGTACGCCACTCATCCAACAATATCAGTACACCACCACAGTTATTCACATCAATAACAATAAAATCATATCAATTGTTAGTACCATGCTACCTAATTAAATCACAAGGTAAGAATATAAACCATACATGCAACGAATCGATCATAGATTGACTTTTAACACCTAGGCATTTATATCCATTTTCAAAATTTCAACATGAAACTCCTTTGCTTTGTTAACTCTGTAACATAGTACAAACTTATTCCCAAGGGCTTGGAGAGAACCCAACTATTATTTTCCCATGATAGTCCCATCCAGTCCAAGTGTCAAACCTAGATTCCCTAATAGCACTCTGTAACACACCCCTCCTAACCCACCCCAGGATAAGGATTAGATTGGAGGTGGTTACTATGTTGACCCAAGATCCAAGGCAACGTTTTTGAAATGGGGTCTGAAAAGTTCAATCTTTTTTAACTTCCTTAAAACTTCAAATGGATGACATCATTTTGATCATCTCATTGATATTATTCCGACAATATAATTTTTTTCTTGATATGACCTCTAGATCGAAAGATATGACCTCTTGAAGTTTAGTGTCATGTCATCAACCTACCATGTGGTTCCCACATGTTTATCCTAGACATCCTCCTCATTACCAATTGCCATTAGTGTATTATCTATCAACCCATTCATGAATTGGGTTCAATAACACACACACACACACATATCCATATAATCATTGACTTTCTCATACTCCCTCTCTTACATAAGTGAAACAACAGCCCCTCTCCACCTGTGTCCTCACATTATATATAGAAGCAGCGGACACTCGGGTCCATTCTTGCCACGTCACTTCATAAATAATCCCACCTTAGAGGAAAATAACTTGGTGGAAACTCCACTTCATTAAGTAATTAAATAATCAAGGTCCAAGGTTCTGAGGCTTTTCCACGTCACCCTGGAGAAAACTCCAAACTCGGAAGAAACACCCTCTTGAAATATACTCCACCTCACTAAAAACCCATATCGGTGAAAACTTACCTTGGATTAATTTCCCTCGGAGGAAACAATCTTAGATAAAACTCTCAGAGACCTCGCTGTAAAATGCTAAGACTGATATTTTGCTGAAAAATGAAGGAAGGGGTTCCCATTAATATATGGGAATAATCTTCATTCTAGATGTTTGATGAGTCTAAGTGCAATGAAAGAATATAATCATGATAGTTAACGAGAATATTTCTTCATCTCGAAACAAAATTCTCAAACAAACAATCTAGGAGGTTTATGAGGAACATGTTAGCGTTCTGTAATTTCAAGGTTGGAGAAAAAACCATGGAGGCAACATCAAAACCACTTTCGAGTTTAGGATCTAGCCCTCATAAACTCAGAGAGGGATCTCTCAATGAGATTTAGCTTTGTTTACTGGGATTTTCAGGCTAGTTATTGGGCTCAGACTTTGATTTTGAAAATGGTTTGGTTGGAAGATCTAGAGGAATCCGTTGGAAAATAAAGTCAAATAAATTTGGACGCTACACAAACAATTCAAAGGAGTAATCACAGGGCAAGCTAGCTACATTTACTGGATATTTAAATTGAATTATGGAATGGAGAAAAGCTGTGATTCAGCAGGGATTGAAAACAATTTAAGAATTTCTTAATCAAAATTTCACAAGAAAACATACAGATTGTAAATGCAGTCCAAATAAGGTGCTCAAAAACATATCTTATTTTTCACATCTCCTCTTTTACAAATAGATTTCAGATGCATAACATAAAGAGAATAACAATGGAAACACAATTACACTAAGGAAAACATCACCAGTATATCGTAACACAAGTATCCTGTGAAGAGTCTTTGTATTATTGATCAACCCATTTGAGCTCAATGATGGACAATAGATTTTTTCATACAAACCCCAACCCTTTCTTACTTCAAATGATGAAGTATTTATACAAATTCTAAACTAAAATATCTTGATAAAAATCTCAAAATCTTTTTACAAATATCCAAAATTGTTTTACACAAATAGAAATGAAATGTAGGAAATTCAAGACTAATGTATCTACTTAGCACTATTATTATGGATTTATGTTGACAAAGAAGAGAAATTTTAATTTGATTGCAACTCTTAGTTGATGAGGTGGCTACCTGTCTTTGAGCATTTTCCTCCTGCAATTTTGCAAAATAGGGTCTAGTCATCCATTTGTATATCTCAATCCAAGAAATCTGTTACAAATGTGAGAGAGGTTTTTGTAGTTTATTATCTGAGGAAAAAAAACTTCTCCAATTTCCCAAAATTCATCTCTGATTATCCAAAATAGTTTCTTCAAAAAGGTAACTAAAATAGGCAATTTCTAGAAAATGTGCCTTCAAAGAATTATTAGCATCTCCAAATCATAATAGTTGTTACAAAACTAAGAGAGTTTTGTTTGCATAAGGATGTTAGAAACAAAAACCTCTTTCATTTTTTGAAAATATGTTCTCAGTTGTTTATAAACCAGGTTTGAAATTATTGTGTTGTATAAGGAAAAACATATTTTTAACTAACCATGAAACAAACATATGACATGGAAACGTGAAGTGTCATGGAGGCACATGGTTGGCGGAAATATGATTAGGTGGCCAAATAAGAGTGGAAGATAAGGAGGGACATGGCGAGTGGACTTTGGCGCAGGAGTAATGGGTGGAGGATACGTGGTGGGATAGGAGTGGTGGAGATGATGAAGTGGGGACATGGTAAGCAGATGAAGGGAAGTAGTTTCACCTGGTCAAGAAACCATTTTTTTTTGGGGGGGGTGGGTGTGGGGGGGGTGGGAGGAGGTGTTAATGTGTCTCGACCAGGTGAAGTGTGAAATATGATGGTGACACATTGCAATGGTGCAGGTTGAATATCTCCCATTCGAACCCCCCCCCCCCCAATACGGTAAGGTTCAGATTGTGAGGGGGGCGCTAAATGCAATGTGGGTCATTAGATGTGATGAGGTGGGTGCAGATGATGGAAAAGGTGATGGCAGATTATCGTGACGTGATGGGGCGTAAGGTGGGGTAGGTAAATATATTGAATGCGTAGTAGGGGAATGATTGGAGTGTATGGTGGGGTAGGAGAGTGGACGAAATAGATAGTAGAGGAATAGGTTCAAGTTAATGAAACTTAGGAATAGGAAATAATATATCCAATATCACCTGATACACTGAACTTTAGAGTCAAACTCTAATTCCTTTACTTTTTCTTAAGTTTTTGACCTTTTTTAGAAATAATTTACAATATGGAATATTATTTACAACATCAGAAATATAATAATCACCGTCCAATGACCCTATAATAATTATAGGACCCTAACAGAACAAATCTCCAAGAACGTTTGAGATATGAGGTTCTGAGGTCTCAGTCAGAAGGGAAGTATGAGCTAGAGTCTTAAAAGTGTCGAGGGTCAATACTAGAGGGACCTCACCTACACGAGTTAATCATTGTGTTTATAGAGATTTATACTACGTGAATGATTGATCCTAGCACCAGAAATTGGCCCATCTCCCTTAATGTCACTATGATGTTTCCTTGGAGCTATCCCTCTCGAGTTTTCAATAGGATTTATTGTCCCAAGCTTTTAAAAGGGGTTATCCCTCTTGATCTTTCAACTAGAATTTGTCCCATCCCATTCAACCTGTGTGTGTGTGTGTGTGTGTGTGTGTGTGTGTGTGTGTGTGTGTGTGTATTTATCCTTCCATAACTTAGAAAAAATAAAATAGTTGACGACATAATAAATAGGACATGGACTTGTCCACTCATTTTCACTGAGGCCCATTAGAATTTAACAACTCAAAGGTTTACAAACTTCTTCTATTGATAATAATTGGTAGAAATCAAGTCCATTTTAACTCAGAGAACTACTAGTCTCTTGGAAATAAATAAACATATAATAAACCCATAAAAGAAAATAGGAAAACATCTAATGCCCAAAGTTCCTACAAGAAATCCATATTCCATAGGTAAAGAGGAAGTCCCATTTCAGACTTGATTTGCAGGTATAAACAACATATCCAACCATTAAATTCTCATTATTACATGAATGTAGCCAACACACCGAATACGTGTTAAACATTTAATTACTAGAGAATTGAGTATTACTTATCTTATAGTTTGAAAGGTCTAATAGCTAAGATTGGGAATGCAACTCTCCACCCAACTATAGACATGCTATAACCACTATTGCTTGTAGCTGTCACCCCCAATCCATATTCCAAATTTGGAGGTGGAATGCTTTTAGAGGACCTTTAACCAACAAAATAGTTGAAACAAGATGTCACTAGGCCACACTACCTTCATCCACCAACTATACACATCATCATTCAACCATTTAGGGCATAATCACACTCATGTCAAGAATCCACAACACAGGGAACTTCATCACTCTATAATACTACCACAACAAGCCTCTGTGAGGGTTCTTCAACTGGTTTTTGAATTTCCTCCAACTCTTATTAAAAACAACTCCATATGTTTCCTTCTATGTGCTCTTCCGCAACAATTCTTGATGTTTCTTTCTCTACCTCTCCCTTACTTCTACACATCTCAGGTATCCCTTTATTCCTCTCCATCTCCTCTATGTGTATGTACCCAAGAGCTTGTGTATCCCTCTCATCCCTATATTCTCATCCTCCTTCTTTCCCCCAAATTTCTAACTACCTGTTTTCTTCAAGAATGCACAACAACCAATCTGCTTGGATGGCACTGCCCATACTGCCTTAATGTTTTTTCACTCTTCCTTTCTTATGGTTGGAACTAAAGAAAAATTCGACCTATCCTTATTTCTTCATTTAAGTATAATGCACATTCAACTCATTTAATCTTCTTAGCCAACCAGGATTGATATTTAAAACATCAATTCCATAAAGCAATCTCCTTCCTCAAGCAATGGAATTTGTGTCTCTCTCTCAGGCATTTAAATAATTGCAAGTATTTACAATGAGAGAAATATTGACCATGGGATGTCACATTGGGGCTAAGCAAAAATCTCCAATCCCCAAATTTTTAATTCCATCCATAAATTTCTAGGAAAGGCATGCTTATGGAGATTTCGTCTTAGCCTATCTTGAGGAATCAAAAGGGACTTTGACAAGGAAATGGACTACCCTAAAGGATTTTGAAGTTACAAAGGCCTTCAACAATTATGAAGGCCTCCAAAGTACTTCATTGGATTTCCATATACCAATCCCTTTCAAGGATTCAAAGAGGCCATTGTTCATAGTTTCCCCCTATTTGAGGCCTTTAGACCTTCTCATCCCAAGGAACCCTTAAAATTGATCAATATTCCAAACATGGATAAAGGATATGTAGAAATTCTCACTGTAGATCACCTAATAATGCAATATACTAAAGCAAAATACTTGATCTACTTCTACAAACAAACTTGCGGAAGCTTAATTGATTTTGAGCAAGATCAAAGAGAACACATATAATAGATGAAAAAGAAGCAATCACACATGAACATAGAAGAATACTCAGGGGAAAGCCTTAGCTAAAAACCCCACTATCTATATTATCATCCAAGTGGAAATATCTCAGGATTACACAAAGCTTTAGCTCTCAAGCTATCCAGCTCTCGATACAATCCCTTACTGCTGCTCATAGACAGAATCAACAACACATATGCCTTCCTTCAGTCCTTCAAGCCTCCTATTTCTTTGCGCATTTTCTCCTGGGTCTGGCTGCCACCTGTGTGTAATTACCTCACACACTGCTCTAACCTCTGAACTAACTGCATAATCCTGAAGAATATAATTCCTTCTTCATGGATGAGTTTCTTTTATAGGAACATTCCTTTAACTGATAATACATTGTCCCTTCCTTTAATCTCAACTGGGTCTTTCCCTGAATTGCCATTAACTAGAGAACACTAGTTGCATGCATGCATGCATTAACTGGCTGAACTCACAATTAGTTCCTCAAACTATTTGGAACTAATTTAACTGGACTTAACTCAGGTAACTAAGCTAACTAATTACAACTCAAATACAACTCATCCTTATCTCCTTAATTAAGGGATAACTTCCTCAATCAAAGGGATAATTGTTGCATGTCTTCACATAGACTTCATGTTTGATTTTCTCCAACTAATTAACTCAAGATGAATTAATTAATTATTTTTCAAATAGCTGCTGAGACCAAATTCGAATTTTAATTCAAGGACTAATTAAAATTGGCATCTATCCTCAAATTCTATTTATAGCAATGCTATTTTTAGCATTTCTATTTTTTTGCTATTTCCAACAGAGTTTGAGTATATCCTGAAATGTTATTTTTATCATTTCTATTTTTAGCATTTCTTGTTGCCATTTTCAACACTCCCTCTGAACAAGAAAGGAATTCAACTCGAACCCAATCCTGAACCTTTGGAATGTTCTACATGCAACAATTCTCTCAAGTGTTGTTGCTCTAGCAACTCTAGAAACAAAAAATATCCAACCTGAATCAAAATGATGCCTCTGTCATCAAAGTCTCTGACTGTTATTTCCCTATCGGTTGAAAACTCTGCACCTCGGTGCTCTTTAGTATCTGACTGCTCTAGCCTCTGCCACTTTGATCTCTAACTACATAAATCGCACTGATTCCTCCTGCTGCATTCATGTTGTTGTCTCCCAGCACTGCATCCGCACTGTACCTCCTCTCATCATGTCACATCGTGCTGCCCACTGTTGCATTGCAACTCAGTTACTAAGAAGTAAGTAATTGATCTCCCAACTGACCTCCCTGTTAGGCTAGAAACACCCTCTGATACTAAAGCTCCCTCTGCCGCTCCATCCACATCCGTCTCTACCCACTCAGCCAGTCCTTCTACTCCTCGTCGGGGCTCCCGTAGCAAGGTCTAATAAAATAGGTTGGGTACCTACAGGATCCTATCCCTATTTCAACCTTCTTGGGACTATCACTTCACATCGCCCCACCTCCCACTTGGAGGCATGGCTGCATGTGATCCCTCTGTCCACTTGGCTCGAAATTTCCCGCTACTAGAGGTCTCTGCATGAGTGGATGCCTCCACTCAGTCTCCTCTCGGCTTCTCTAGTTGTGGTTGCTCCACAACCTCCTGAAGCTGCTTCACCAATTGTGGCTCCTCCACAATTGTCTGAGACTTCTTCTAGTGCTGCATGTTGAGAGGTAATGTACTCTCCCTCTCAACCACCAAGTCTCCAACAGTTACCTTGCTCCTCAAGGCATTGCATGCATCTTGAACCTTAAGATCATACAGGTTCTTGACTCATGAATAGATCTGCTTCACCTGTCTTGTGGTGATGTTTTTAAGGAAAACCTTTCCCTTACTAAAGACTAAATCATAGCCTTTGTCGTCTAGCATTGTGATCGATACCAGTTTCTTCTTTAGTCCTAGCACACACTTCACATATGTCAAGGTAATGTGAGCTCCATGCTCTCTCTAAAAAGAAACCGTGCCCACTCCTGAAACACTATACTTTTTATCATTACCCATCTCTATGAGTATCTTGAGGTCTTTCTCCTCTAAGGTACTGAACAAACTCTTATCGTCAGTCATGTGAAATGAGGCTCCACTATCAAGAAACCAACCACAACCCATCATCGATGAAACCATGCATGCGATGAGGGTAAAATCCAGTTCGAACTGAGAGGCCAATGCCTTACCTTCAGATCCTTCCTTGGATCCCTTCTTGGATTTCTTTAATGGAAAATTAGTTGCATAATGGCCCACCTCATGACAATTAAATCATATCACTTTAGATTTGTCAATCTTCTTCCCTCCATGAGAAGAAATCAATTTGGGATGAGAATCCTTCTCCTTCACTTTCTTTGCCTTACTCGCTAAGGCGCAATTTTCTTCATCCTCCTTGGATGAAGAACCATCTCTGATGCTTCTCCTGATCTCCTCCTACATCAGATCTAACCACAGTCGTTCCCAATCTGGGAGTTTCTCTCTTCCATTCACTGAGTCCTGGTAGTTATGCCAGCTTTTAGGAAGACCGAGGAGAGCAAGACTCACCATGTCATCATCGGTTGTCATGATTCCTACACTTTCAAGCTCATCCCTGCAGGCAGTGAGCTTTTTCAGATATGTAGAGATCGTGTCACCCTTTTCACTCTTGATTTTCCAAAGCTTGACTTTCAACGCCAGCTTCCTTTGATTGTTGTTGTTCTAATATAGATCCTTCAATGTTTTCCACACTGAAAACGATGTCTCCTTCCCATGGAAACTCGAGACAATATGGTCTCGAACTCCCTCCAGAAGAATCCTCGTCGCTCTATTGATGCACGAGCATCTGACCCTTTTCTAATTTAAATAGGAATCCAAGAGGAGGGATGAAGACATGGACAATCAAGCTGGAAAATAGGAGGAAAATTTGGTCTAAAACAACTTTAAAGAGGATTTGATGGATTGTTATCTACGTGCATGTATTTTGGAGAACTTCGTTAGAGGAAAATCTGGAAACGATCGGATCAATCCTTCCAACATTTCTCATATAAATGCAATGTAACATCAATAGAGAGAGATATATAGATCTATAGTGATAGATAGGCGTAGTGTGTGAACGGAATGTAATCGACAATGATCATGCTCTAAGGCTGGAATGCCTTAGGGTCTAACTGTTTTGTATATAATCAAAAACATATATTTTGTTGATTTCCTGTGTGTCGAGTTGTGGATCTTGTAGTTTAAATTTATGAATTAATTCTATGTGCGAGTTTGCTGGTAGACATTGACCACATCTAGGATCAATGGCGATCTGATTTGTTGTGTAACTGTTGTATGTTAATGTTGGTGCATTTTGACAAGTCCGTATGGTCTGGACTCTGATTGATTCACCATTACGCTGAATTGAATTAATTAGGCACTTAGTTTTGGCCTACGTGACCTGATCGTATTGGAAATTGATGGCTTCCATTCGATAAGCTAAAGGATTCTAGGCTACTAGCAATGTATCCTGTGGAATGGGAAAATCCGTGGTTGAATTTGATTCTTGTTAATTGTTCATGGACCTATAACCGCCAGACAACTCAGGCCATTTTCTTATTGTCTTAGGGAGATCAAGGGTTTTGAGAACAGAGCTATTGCAAATGTTTTCGGAGTTGCTAAATATCTCTTCAATGGCTATTGGAGTTTTTGCTCTTACCTGTATCTGAGGAGGTTGAGCGAGCAGTCAGAAAACTTGTTCCTATAAAACGAAGGTCTTGTCCAGAAAAAGAAATACAGGGTTCTTATCGATCGAGAGACTTAAGGCTAAATTTTGTGAATAAGCTAAATCTTCCCATTTTCACTGGGAGCAGAGTAGAAGGGGATCGAAATTGCCCTATTTAAATAGTGTTGTTAGATGCCTCTAGAGGGGAATTGATTACAACAAGACCTGAGTCTTCCCAGAAAGTAGAAATTATTGTTCTTGAGGGTGAATTTGGACCTGATGACAAGGAAGATTGGACTGCAGAGGAATTCAATAATCATGTGGTTCAAGAGGGGGAGGGTAAACGGCCACTTCTTACTGGTGATCTGCTAATTGCTTTGAAAAATGGCGTTGGAACCCTTCGAGAATTAACCTTTACTGATAATTCCAGCTGGGTAAGGAGCCGTAAATTTAGGCTTGGGGCCAGAGTTGCAGGGCAGAGTTATGATGGAATCAGGATAAGAGAAGCAAAGAGAGAAGGCTTCATAGTTAAGGATCATCGTGGTGAATTGTATAAGAAACACTATCCTCCAGCACTGGATGATGAAGTATGGCGGCTAGAGAAAGTTGCCAAGGATGGTGCTTTCCACCAGAGGCTAAGTACTGAACAGATTAACACAGTGCTGGATTTCTTAAGATTACTTGTCACGGATCCCCTGCAACTTCTCCAAATTCTTGGTAATGGAATGTCAGCCAAGATGTGGGAAGGAACAGTGGAGCATGCAAGGACATGCGTGCTGAGTAACAAATATTATGTGTATCATGGCCAAATAATATTCGTCTTGTTTTCAATGTTATATATGAATTAGTAGTTATTATTGTGGATGGCACGATATTTAAAGAGATCCACGGTATAAAATTCAAATGGTTTGAAGTTGTTAAAAATGCTTCTGATGGGACTTAGTGGGCCCTAACCCACAGGTCCAAGATAGAGATTTATATATGAAAAGGGATTTTGGCTTACCCCAAGATTTTCTTTTCATCATCTAGCCACACATTTCTTCCATTCCACCAATTCTTGGGCATTAGTTGTTGCTGGCTTGGGGACTTCTTGATCAATGAAGTCCTTCAAACCATTGTCCTCTAATATCGTTTCCATGTGATCCTTCCAGGTTATATAATTCGAGCTGCCATCCATGGCATACTCGAGTCTCAAACCATTGAACACCATTGGTGAACTTTAAGGTGTGATAAGAATTCAATTTCTACAATCAAGAACTTCAACCTTCAAACTTCTCCCTTCTTTGTATATTGTTCTCTGCTTTGATCACCTTTGCTCCGATACCATGTAGAAATTCTCATTGTAGATCACCTAATAATGCAATATACTAAAGCAAAATGCTTGATCTACTTCTACAAACAAACTTGCGGAAGCTTAATCGATTTTGAGCAAGATCAAATAGAACACATATAATAGATGAAGAAGAAACAATCACACATGAACAAAAAAGAATACTCTGGGGAAAGCCTCAGCTAAAAACCCCGCTATCTGTATTATCATCCAAGTGGAAATATCTCAGGATTACACAAAGATTTAGCTCTCAAGCTATCCAGCTCTCAGTACAATCCCTCACCACTGCTCATAGACAAAACAGATAATACATATGCCTTCCTTGAGTCCTCCAAGCCTTCTATTTCCTTGTACAGTTTCTCTTGGGTCCTCTGGCTTCCACCTGTGTGTAATTACCTCACACATTGCTCTGACCTTTGAACTAACTACACAATCCTAAAGGAGACAATTCCTTATGCATGGATGATTTTCCTTTAATGGAACATTCCTCCAATTGATATTACATTGTCCCTTCCTTTAATCTCAACTGGGTCTTTCTCTAAACTGTCATGCATGAGTTATTTATGAGAGAATATTTAGTTATCTGGAGAATACTAGTTGCATGCATGCATGCATTAACTGACTGAACTCACAATTAGTTCCTCAAACTGTTTGGAACTAATTTAACTCAACTTAGCTCAGTTAACTGAGCTAACTAATTACAACTCAAATACAACTCATCCTTATCTCATTAATTAAGGGATAACTTCCTCAATCAAAGGGATAACTGTTGCATGTCTTCACATAGACTTCATGTTTGATTTTCTCCATCTAATTAACTCAAGATGAATTAATTAATTATTTTTCAAACAACTGCTGAGACCAAATTCGAATTTTAATTCTCAATTTTAATTCAGGGACTAATTAAAATTGGAATCTATCTTGAAATGTTATTTATAGGAATGTTATTTTTAGCATTTCTGTTTTTTTTTCTCTTTCCAACAGAGTTGGAGTATATCCTGAAATGCTATTTATAGAAATGATATTTTTAGCATTTCTTGTTGCCATTTTCAATAGTATATTCATTCAATCCCATATTTGGCCCATTAAGGGCCAATCACATTCACTTAAGGCTTCAAAATTACACATCAAGCCCTTCAATCGACTTCCAACCCATTCATGATTTTTTTAGTGGAATGTATGACACTTTACACTGTATTTTCCGTGAATAATCATTCGTTTAGGTCTTCACTTCACAATTCAAGCTTTCACTCTTGCATCTAGATCCAAACAGTAAAAAGGCCCTCTAATCATAAATAGCATAATTCAAAAGTTGCCTAATCTATCTAAAACCAACCAAGCTCCCTTGGTTGAGACTCACTAAGATTCCTTTCACAACCAACCAACCATGATGCCTACCCTAGAGGCCATGGGACGACATTCCTTGCCTTGTCACCCATAACATATTTCTTGATAAATGCATGTACACCTATAAGAACTGAGTCTAAAATTCATCAATCTAATTATATTGAAAGGACATCATAAATAGCACATTAAGATAAACACGCATGATTGTGAATACTACACAAGCGTTACAACCAAATTTATCATCTCATATCATAAATATGTATTATATATTTATCATATGTAACATAATTTAAATATTATTTTTGCATAAAATATTACGTAATAATGAATTGAAAACTCAAAGTCTGAAAAAATTATTCTATGTTCAGATTATCATTACAACATACTCAGTAATCTAGCATAGTAATAATCATACAATACTTAAATACAATTTCATTTCATTAACAAAGAAAGTAAATACACTTATGTACAATACTCAAACTTAGTAGAAATTGAAGATGGAAGAGCCACTCTCCACCCAACAATAGGCCTAGTTATGATGGAGTATTTCTTACAATCAGCTACCCTTGAGTTAGATTGAGAGGAAGTCTCACTTAGGGTTCAACAAGATTCAAATCAAGGTAGAGAATGTGAAGGCTACTCTCAATCATACACAATGATTCAATATGCTACCTTTTAGCCACTTAGCTATGACCATGGGAGCTTCACTCAATGAAACTCTAGTATATCACATACATTCATGGAATACTAAACAATATCCTTAATTTCACTACATATTGGAAAATACCTCTAAAAATCACATTATTTAACCCCCTACCAATTCAAGCCCAATACATCTTCTAAATTTAAAAAACCCCTACTTTCACTAGATATTGTAGGTACCCATTTTTTCATTAACATTTTTTAAACCACTTTATATTTTTTTATTAACTTTGAGCTCCATTTTTTATACCTGCCAATATAAAAACTCGTTACCCCTTATTATATGCTCAATATATTATGTCAATTTTTCCTCAATATATATCCCCCAATATGAATGGATGTGGTATAGTATTTCTCCCCTAATGAAGACCCCGTGGCTAAGACCTATTATATTTCACCACAAGGCCATTTTAGACTTGCATAGCATAATAAGAGCCCTTTAGTAAGCTAATAGTCTCTCTGTACTTCCCTTTCTTAATCATTTTTTCGCATAGTTTCAAAAAAAAAAAAAATAGTAAGTGGCCACAATGGGCCTACATGAGACAAATGAAGCCGTTAACTAATATAATAATCTCTCGATGTTTCCCTCCTTAATTCTCTTTGTGCATATATCAACAAGCTTTCTCAACATTTTCATCTATCCCTTTTTCTCAGGTTGATGGGTTTAACACTTTCTTCCCTCATCAATCAAGCAATCCACAACTTCGAATGGGTTGTTGCAACCCAGAAGGATTTTTCGCTAACCTTTTGCTCATAGTTGTATTCTTAGAATCCACATGTAGTTCTAGTTCATTCTATTGGTTACTTATATTTTCACATACATGATCACATTCCACTAGTCACAATCCTCCTACTCTCTCTCTCTCCACAAGTGCCTCCCTCTCATACGAACACTACTAGTATGAGAAAACAAAGCCCTTTCTTGGGCTACGTGCAATCCAAATTCTCCATATTTGGTACCTAGTCCATACTTCTAGAGCACATCGGTATGACTACCATTCCTTCTCATAATTTCTAGTGGTTGGGTAGTTCAACTACCAAATAAGAAATCCAAAATTTAATTTAGATAATATGGGAAACTTTTGCAAACCCCCCTACAACTTCCTCTTTAAGGCATCCAAATTTGTGTTGGTTTCTCTCTCATAATATATATAATTTAGGTAATATGGGAAACTTTTGCAAATCCCCCTACAACTTCCTCTTTAAGGCATCCAAATTCATGTTGGTTGCTCTCTCATAATATATATATTATATATATATATATATATATATATAACACCAATTCAATTTGTTAAAATATTCATGCTTGTAATTCCATCATTATTGGTCTTACAATTACCAAAACTACGGTTTAAAAAAATGTGTTATAATAAGAAAGCGTTTGTGTGTTTCAAACCTACTGAATCACGAAAGAAATATGACAAAGCATTAGTGCTCACTATGATGCACATTTATGTGATTCATGTGTATACATACTTGTTTAACCAATTAATGTTTTTCCTTGTGTTAGTAACCTCTTACATGGACATTTCAAGGACGATTAAATATATATGGAGTCTTTATAATTTATTGTTTAAAATGTAAGAGCTATTGAAAACACAATTTAATCACTGGGAAAATAATTATTAATTTATTATTTTATTGCATGGAGAGGTACATTCTATAACTCAATATGAGGGGAATTTGTGATTTTGTCCATCTTCAACCACGAGTTAACACATTGATTCAAGAGGATCTAAGATGGCCTAAAATTCAAAGTCCTCAAAGTTCAATGGAAATAACGTCCATTCAAAGAGCTCAATGAGATGATTCCAATGTAACTTGAATCGTGTCGATTCGAGTCCGCGTGAGAACTTATCACACTTTGAATATTTGCAACAATAAGTGAAAAGTCAACCCTACCACGACACATCAAAACCTCTCAAAATGACATGTGGCATGACCTATGGATGAAACATGGTAAAGATTGAAGGTGATGTCGCAAATACTAACTAGCGACACATGGTAGTACTTAGTATTGACGCATGGAATTATGTAGTTGTCTAAATAGATGGTTGACAAGAGGCAGACCAATCTGGTTGTGACACATGGCCCTACTGGAGGGCGTCACTTGGCACCACTAAATGAGAAAATATTTATTATCTTGACTGATGGGCATCTCAGGATTTGAACCTACAACCATTGGTGTATCAACCAAGTGTTCCACCAATAAACTATGACATGAGTTGGGATTGAAAACATATCATACCATATTTAATGTTTTTGTTGTCACCAATTACTAAAAAACAGGAGGTCACGATCTTGACCCTACAGCCTCTGCATAATATTCAACAACCCTGTTCGTATTAGTGGGTATATGGTCATATGAGTTGATTAAATGTTGGGTGGATATATATAATACACCACCTATGTTTGGAAAACAATTTATGGTTCGTATATTAATGTGATGGTTATGAGATGCACTAATGAACCCAATAAATAAATCAACTAATCATTGTTCTTGTGATAAAACATAGAGTTATTCCATTTTGGAGAATTTCGAAAGGAGAATTTGTGTGAGTGGTTCTTAGAGTCTTTTTGTAAAGCTACATAGTAAAGAGCATGTTGTAGATATGGGGGAATTGATGTAATTGGAGTTATTTGCATCATAATTAAATAGACCACTCCATTGGAAGTGGACTTGGAGACGTAACCCACATTGGGTGAACTCTGTTATCAATCTTGTTTATGTTATTTTATATTATTTGCAGTGGTTTATTTATATTATCGTATTTTCAACAGCTTTTTGTAAAGCCTGGCATTTCACATTCTATTTAAGCTTGATAAATCATATGCTTGCGACAAAAGATCCTTATCACACGTGTCCTTTTCAAAATAAAAATAGAATATTCTGTAAATAAAAATATGAAGTAGCTATAATAAAAAATAAATAATGAATATACATGTTTGGCTAGCTTTAATTATCTCATCGTGCTCATTAGGTTATTAGGTTAGCTCATATTACAACCCAAGATCAAAGAAATGTAAAAAATTATTTCCTCTCACTCACAAATAAAATATTTCGATATTCATATGAAGTAACATAATTTTATTAAAAAAATAAAGAGATACAGTAATTAAAAATAAAAATAAAAATCTTATAGTTTTCTTTTGAGTTTTAAAAATTTTATAATTCTATATTTAAAAAAAATTAATATGGAAGTTAAAATAATATTTGTTTATATTTGATTTCATATATATATAGAAAGAGAATGTGTGTAACATAGAGAGAATAATATTACGCAGATGTGTATTCATTAGAAATAGTTTATAAATAAATATATTATTATTCATATTAAATAAAGGTTTACAATGTCAACTATTTATTGATATAGTTAAAAACAAAAATATATGTATATATTGTATAAGGTAATAGAAAAAAAAAAATATCGTTAAAACATTGCAAATAATCTTAATATTTTACATTTTATCCCTTCTTTTTTGTTCATTCTTTTGCTTTTTGTAATTCAGGAAATATTTATTGGAATTGTAAGTTTTACCTATGTAGAATACAAATCTAAGTGCCAAGGTGATTTTCAACTCATCAAATACATTTATACATTCAAAAATGCAATTTAAACAATAGAATTTTTCACATGGTGTGTGTGTGTAGAGAGGGAGAGAGGGAAAGAGAAGGGTATTTTCAAGACATTAAATACATTTATACATTCAAGAATGTAATTTAAACAATGAAATTTTTCACATTGTGTGTGTGTACACACACAGAGAGAGAGGGCAATAAACACTGAGAGAGATCTCTAGAGATGCAACATTTTTTTAAATTTTGCACTATAAAAGTAGTTTGCACCTCAAAGGATTTGATCCCTCTCCATGTTTTCTAGATTTGTGGTTAAGGTGGACATATATTGGTATGTATAATTTTTTTGGAAGAAGTCAATTGGGTTTATATTAGATAATGGGATAAATTATTGTTACACTCCCCACAAAAATATAACTAGTGTTTTCAATATCAATTAATATATATATCTTTTTTGCAGAGGAATCGACAAGTGAGTCAGACTCATATTCCTTGGAATCCTACCACTATAATCTCTATGTAAACTAGGCCACCCAGTGACACTCGTCAAATAAACTCCCTAAAAAAAATATTTTTTTCCAAATATTTTTTATTATTTTGATATACCTAATATCATATTATTTTTAATATTTCACCCGAATTAATTTGATTTAACCTAATAAATTTAATTTTAGTAATAATTTTATTATTTTTATCCTATGGTATCATAATATCTCCAAAATCATTGTTATTAAAAAAATAACCATGATTTTTATGGCAAATTTAAAAATGATTTCATCATAGTAAATTTTATCACATTATAAAAAACTTATGTTATTTTAAATATTAATGAAGAAAAATTTAAAATATTTTTTAACATGTTTCACTAATAAAGAAATACATAAAATCCAATAACATGTTACACGCAAAATATGGGTAATGTCATACATCTCTGTCTAATCATTATCGTGTTACATGCATAATAAGAATAATATCTTGTTATCTTAATCATTATTAATCACACATTTATTAAAATTCATTAAACATTATAAATATGACGGGATTATATAATACCTTCAGATCCATAATGTAGTATGTGCTATTATTTATAAAATCATTATCACTACAAACGTGATTAAGTATAGATTAGTTGAAATTCGTAACGAGTTGTAAATTTAATCTTATATCATTAATATTAATTAAATATAGGTGTTGTTTTAAAGTGGTATAAAAATTTAAGCATAAAGTGGAGATTATTTAAATTAAATTATTTTGTTCTTTCTATAAATTATAACAAAAAATAAATGCAGGGTTGTGCTTTACTGTTTCTATCTATATTTTGCATTGTTTTTATCTAAATATTTTCATGGTTTATTTTTATGTGTACTCCAAATCAATAGAGGAATAACAGGTCTTATTAAATATATGAAATATTAAAAATATAAAAATTATAGTTATTAATATTTCACTATTTCAGTGATTTAATATGTTTTGAATTTTTTTTGCAACTAGTATGTGAAAATAAATGTAATTAGGGATTCCTTTAAAATTAGAACTGGAATAGAAAAAGAAAGTGAAAACAATTATCACAAATGAAAAAGCCAAAAAAATAATTATTTTTCTCTACTTGAAATTTATAATATTGCAAATATTTTTTGCATAAGAAAGGGAGTTGTTTTTTGTGACTTTTTGGACTTTCTTATGCCAAATTCTTGATTTATGTTATTTAAACTAGTATTTTTACTATATATATGGATTCAGTACCTTGAAAAACCCCTAGGGCACTTTGATTGTGCAAGGGTTACCTTTCAATAAATTTCTGCCGGATTTTAGAGAAATTAGACTGGAAAAGCTTCGAAAAAGCCTCACTAAAGACAACTTGCATAATAAATGATAGGGAGCTATCCACATGGCATTATGTTGTGCAAAGTTATGACACTTGGCCAACAATGATATATATTATATATATATCATGATTCATTTAAAACCTCATAAAGTTGTCGCCCAATTTTAAACAAAAAAAGCAATCTACATTTAAAAAAAAAAAATCTTTATTTTCAAATTTATTTAATATTTTTTTTCAAAACTTTATCAAACTTCATATAAAATGTTTAAAATTTTCAAAATTAATTGAAAGTCAAAATTTGTTTACCAAAATAAAAAAGACAATATGTCCTGCCTTTTAGCATGTATAAAAATATAACTTTTAAAAACAAAATAAAATAGCCTAGATCCATCTAAACTCTCGATCTATTAAGCACCGAGAGAGATCAAATATCTCATGGTGCAAAACCTCTTTTTTGGGTGCAAAACTTGAGGAAATGTTTACACCTCGATAGTTTGATCCCTACGGGCGCTTAATAGATCCACAGTTAAGATGGATCTAGGTCGATTTAATATATATGAGATCAGTAGTTAAGACAACCTACTTGAAGCTTTGTTGTTAGACCATAAAATCTAATAAGATCTTATGTTATACTGTAAAACGTAATAAGAATATATACCTCTATATTTATTGGAGTTGAGGATATTAACTATCATTGGTTTAATTTTATTTTTAATGTTATCATTTGATATCCTAAATAATACTCAATAACAATTGTATATAAATTAAGTTGTTATGAACATTTGCAAGGCATTCCAGTGATTTTTCATGCAGAGGTTAAAACTAATGGTTGACACAGTCTAAATTGAGCAACTCCAATAATTAATGCGAAAAAAATATAAACAAATTGAGCACCATATTTTATTTTTCTCATGCTTACCTTCCTCTTCACAGTCAAGAGTTTTAAACATTAAAAATAAAATGAATAACATATAAAATAACTTGGAAAAATCTAATCTTTGAAGGCGATGTAACAAATTGAGCAAGGTTGTTTTTCCCAAGTTTAACTTGGAAGACATGCATCCACAGAGCTATAAAGTCTTCGTGTAGTGTGTCTTTATTGAGTGGCTTTGCCAAATCGGATATGAAATTGTTAAGGGTTATCATATTTGTTGTGGAAATTAGGATTTATTATAATCTAGCTAAAATATTTTATTGCAATGAACATCTCACATTAGTGAATAATACCTTTAAATAAACTACATCAAAGAAGAATATCACGAAAAAAAACCATAGGTTGTGAAAACCTATAGCCCAAAAACTTTCGTCCATAAATTTATTATTTTATCTCAATTTTATTATTATATATTATTATTATTATGTATTATTATTATTATTATTTACTTTTTCATCTTGCAGATTTTGTTCCATGATTTATACAAATATTTTTAGAGACATCACATATTTTTATTTGACGTGTTTTTAACCATTATTGTGGTTCTTCATTTACTTCTTTTATAAAATTGACATTAAAAAAGATGCCAGAGAAAATCAGGGATGTGAAACTTCACGCAAAAACTTTCATCCATAATTTACTATTTATCCCAATTTTCTTAATTCTTAATTATTATTTTATTCATTTTATTTTTAAATCTTATTTATTTTTTTTAGTATTTTGACCATGTGAGAAAGAATCCTAGATTGTGAAAATTGGAGCCAAAAAATTTTAGTAAGTTTACTATTTATCTCAATTTTTTTATTATTCGTTATTTTAATAATTATATTTATTATTATTATTATTATTTTAATTTGATTTTTTTTATGTAATTTGACCAAGTAAAAATGTTACATAAATAGATATAATATTATTGAGTGCAACATTAAAAACACACATATTTACCTCCTATATATTAACATCTAACCTTATTGTTTACCACACTTGGTTTAAGCATCTTAAGTACAATAATATATTTTAAAATATATTTTTAGTTTTAAATTTATAATCACAAGTATCAAATTATGATTTACCATAAATACGACTACACCTGGAGTAAAAAAAATTCAATTCTAAAACATCTATCCAATTTTACAAATTTTTACAATTCTAATATTCATTTTAATCATTTTAACCAAAAAAATAATATTAACAAATTAACACTATACCAAATTTATATGTGAAATTCCATCCATATAAATCATTTACCCATATAAACCATGTGACTTTTATGACTACTTTAATCAAACCTGCTTTCAAAGAACAAAGCATGTCGAGTCCAACATTCATATGACAAAAACACAAAGATGCCAACTCGCACCGCACCACACCACACCATTATTGTCATAATTTGCAAATAGAGACTTAGTAGAAGATTAAATAAAACAGCAACCTAACCCATCATGTTTCTCTATCTTTTATATCTTTTATAATCTCCCATTAATATTCCACCGTGAAATATATAGTGATATGGGATTTAACGGTAAGTTTCGCTCGGTAAAATTTACGAGATGGAGGTTCAAATCTTATTGAGATTAAACAAATGTTGTGTCTTGGCTAGAAGAGTAGACAACCCCCAAGCTGACGTCTCGACTCTTGTTGAGGCATAAGTTAATTGCTATTGTGTGTGGCTTGCGGACTGTTGCACCTAGCCTAGGTTTATAGCGGCTGCTAGTTGGATTTGATCCTGGACCTGTTCACGATAACTCTCACCAGTTACCGATTATCCTAAATTAAAAGAAAAGGATTCTACCGTGAAATCTCCCAAATCTCTCATACTATTAAGTTTAAAAATAGTATGGTATAGTCTTAAATAAGATAAAATTTCATAGAAGTATCCACATTAAATGAGAAAAATTTAGTGATGTATGTACATCACCCATAATTATTTTACAAAACCATTGAATTCGGTGAAATCATATTTAAAAATTATTATTATTTAATTATTTTAAATGTATTAATAAATTTAAAGTTTTGAAAAGAATTGAAACATTTAATTGGTACAAATATAACTACTCAAATTTATTATTTTAGCAATTTTAATTAGATTTTAAATAAAACTCTTAAAAATATACTTTAATTATGCAAAAATATAAAGTAGTTAAATTAAGTTTCGATTATATAGAAGATTTTTATGGTGTAAATATTTTGATGGATATTTTTTTACTATTAGTGAGACTTTAAGAAAATGATTATGACTTTCTCATCTTTATTGTGGTGAAGTGTCTACCTAGTAAATATATTATATATATATATATATATTTTCACAACTTCATCACAATTTTTTTTCACAAAAATAAACCCTCTGAAAATGTAAAATCTCTTAGAACAATTAATGGTAATATATGTCTCGAATAGGTTTAAATAGACATCCATCAAACCTTTTAAACTTTATACTTAAATGTGAAAATTTCTATACATAATTCAACAAACATAATATTAATTTATTTATTATTATGTATATATTTGTGGTATTCCAAGAAAATGGCATGACAATTCTTTCTAGTTTAATTACGTCAATAGGGTCAATTTATTGAATATTGAATATTAATCTTTCTTTTAATTTCAATCATAATGAAAGATGTTAGTATATTCTTGTCGTCTTTGTAGCCCTATTGAATGTTGGGAGGTTATTATTTCTTTTAATTCAAGTTTTTATCTTAAATTGGTAAATGAAAGATGTTGGCACATTTTGGTTGTCTCCTCTACTTCGATGGATGCAATTTAAAATATTATTGAATGTTGGGAGATTATTCTCTCTTTTAATTCAAGTTTTTATCTTACGTTAGTAAATGAAAGATGTTGGCATGTTTTGGTTGTCTCCTCTACATCAATGGATGGAATTTCAAATATTATTTGGTTGTCTCCTCTATATCAATGGATGAAATTTCAAATATTATTGAATGTTGGCAAATTAAATTCACTCTTTTAATTCAAGTCTTTATCTTACGTTGGTAAATGAAAGATGTTGGCATACTTTGGTTGTCTCTTCTACATCAATTGGTGGAATTTCAAATATTACATTTACCTAATGCAATGATGACATTGTCATGCAAATTATCAAATAACAAATGACATCGTGCTATTTACATTTTCACATTTACCTAATATAATTATGAATTTATCATGCAAATTTATCGAATAAAAAATGGCATCATCTAAATATGTGGGTTTATAAAACTAATAGTTTACAAAATAAATGGTTGTGATAGAGCCATTAATTTTAAAAGTGGACAAATGGTGTCTCCTTATATCCATTACATTTATGAGTTATCAAATGTTTTTTTCTTTTAAGTTGTACCAGATAAATTAATTTTAAAAAGGGAAAAATGACAAGCAACACCATTGTAATACCCTTTGGTGAAAAGTAAATATTTGATTTACTTTTACAAAAGTAATTTGGCAGAATGCCTAACTTCCTAACAAGGATAGATAATAAACATTTAAACATGAATTTTTATTTGTTAATTTTTATTAATTGAAATTGGTTATGGTTACCAAAAAAATATTGAAGGAAAAATATGTTAAGCAAGAGATCTACTTCTAGACAGTTATGACATAGTTACTCATCTCCCTAAAGATAAATTACCTAAGGGGGCTAAGAAGGTGAGAGGGAAAAAGCCTAACACAACCTAAAGACTTGGAACCCGGTTGGAGGAGGTCCAAGAGAAGAAATGCAATTGTTTCCTTAGATAGAACATTGTTGAGGAGGGGTAGGATGCTGCCAAGATAAGGGGTTCTTGAGTTGATTGGCCAATGGAATACTTTGTCAAACCTGTAAGGTTTATGATAAACCTAGACAAACCTAGTGTGGTCAGAAAGTTCTAGGTAGACTTGTTTCAATCCCTGTCTAAAGAACTACTCTAGAAGTAAGATGGATTGGGGGGAGTACTAGTAAAGGTTACCTGAACTCATTGGTTGGGTGGAGCAATATTTTCTCCTTAGTAATTTTGTGGTATCCTAACTATTTGAACAAATGAATAGTTCTTCCACTGCGTTATTTGTTTGTTGAAAACAAGCAGTTTTGTATTTGTTGTAATTTTTGTTATTAGAAATAAAAAATGATTATGAAAGGTTTTTAGTCCTAAGTAGAGAATTGTTCAACATTGTCTGATTATATGTTGAAAAGACTAAGAAATTGTGGGCTAGGTTATCCCAAGGTGGAACAGAACTCTATTGAAAATAACAAGAAGAAATGTTAAAAATAGCATCTATAAATTCTAATTTGATTTGTCCTTGAAATTAGGAATTAAATAGAAATTCTATTCTCATAGCAACTTTTAATAGTTAACTAAGTTAATTTGACTTAGTTGGCTCAGTAAATTTGAGTTGGAAGTCTATCTAGATTCATGTAGAGTGATTCCTAAATTTTAGAGGTCCAATTTGAGTTCTTTTGAGTTGTAATTAAATAACTCAGTCTAACTGAGTTATAGTGAGTTAAACTAGTTCAAATAGTTGGAGGAACTAGTATGAGGTCTAGTAGTGGGGAGCAGCTTCACTACTCAACCAGTTAACTAAAGAGTGACTCATAAATAAATCAATCATGTCCGTTCAGAGGAAGACCCAGTTGAGATTAGAGTTTAGGAACTATGTATTATCAATTATATACTTTTCGAAGTTGTACATATGGTGCATGAAATCATTAGAAGGCTTATGATGGATTGCGTAGTTGTGGTGAGGGATATCGCCAATTAAATATGGGTTAATTCCCTTAGGGATTGTCCAATGAAGTAGGAGCTTGGAAGGCTAGGAATTTGGCTAAGTATTGGCCAAAGGCAATCAATAAAATAGAGGATAGATAATACTTGTGCAGGTTGAGCTCAAGGTTGAGAAGAGAATATTGTATTCATCTAAGGCTTGCCTAAGAAGCAGAGAGATAGATTGTACTTATGCAGGAATTGTTCAAGTTGAACAAGCATTGTATTTTCTTCTCGAATATTCTCGTTAATGCAATATAGATAATCAGGGCTTTGAGCAATTGTTTTCCCCATAAAAATATTGTGTTATGTGTGATTGAAATTCTTCCTTTTCTACTTAGTGTTTTCCTTGATCAATTTTTGCTTCTGTTGATGAGTAGAGTATATTCTTTTCTTATGTTTTGGCATATCACATAAGCAGTTTGAATTTACAGTAAAAATCTACATGGTATCAGAGCTATATTCACAATAGAAGAGAAGAATTTGAATTTTTCCTTGCAGCTTGATGGAGCTCTAGTTTAGGGCAGATCCAGAAAAACCTATGTGCAAACTTCTTAATGGATCTAGAAGGTTGCAAGTGGGAATATCAGTGAGCCAATGTCTAGTGACACAAAAGGAGTTGTGATCATTGATATTGGCAGATTGAGGAGAAAGAATTTTTTCAGCAAAGAGTTCGCAAAGAAGACATGAATAATTTTGTTGAAAATTTTCAAAAACAAATAGAATATTTGGATTTCTTATGAAAAAATACCCAAATTCAAAAAATAAATCGACTAAATCGGATTTCGGATGAGGGAGATATCGTCGATTTAAAATTAGATGTCTTTCGAGAAACATTTTTACAGCAGTGAGACAGATGAAATAGATCAATGTGCGAGTCAAGAACCTATATGTAATTGAGGTACAATATGCATGAAAAGTGTTGAGGAGCAAGGCAAAGGTTAGAGACTTTGTGGTTGAGAGGGAGCGTGAATTACCTCTCAACATGCAACCTCAGAAAGTTGTTGAGCAACCACAATTAGAGAAGTAGAGAGGAGATCGAATGGAGACATCCACTCAAGCAAAGAACTTTAGTAGGGGAAATTTTTTAGCCAAATGGGAAGAGGGAGTACATGCATCCATACCTCCAAGTGAGAGGTGGGACAATGTGAAGTAATAGACCCAAGGGTGTAGAAATTGGGTAGGGTCCATTGAGATGTTTTGTCTCATAGATCATTACCTTACTATGAGAGCCCACATTGCATAGCAGCATGATGGCTAAGTGTTGGTTGATGCAGTTAGATGTCAAAGTGACAAAGGTAGAGACTAGCAGTAAGTTAGATACCAGGGAGTGCAGAGCAAAGTTGGCAGCAGTGCACATGGCCTAGTGCAAAGTCAACAACAGTGCAGATTTTTCAGTAGACAGTGTAGTAGCTAGTAGCAGTCACAGACTCTGGTGACAGATGCATCATACTAATTCATTTTGGATGTTTTTTTTTTCTTCGGTTTCAGAAGTTGTAGTAGTAAGAACACTAGAGAGAAGTGTTGCATGAAGAACATTCCAAAGGTACTGAATTGGGATAGAGTTGAATTCCTTTCTTGTTGAGAGGGAGTGTTGAAAATAGAAACAAGAAATGTTAAAAATAGCATCTAGAAATTCTAATTGAATTTGTCCTTGAATTAAATTAGGAATTAAATCGAAATTCTATTCTTAGAGCAATTTATCTAAGTTAATTTGACTTAGTTGGCTCAGTAAATTCGAGTTGGAAGTCTATCTAGAGTCATGTAGAGTGATTCCTAAATTTCAGGGGTCCAAGTTGAGTTCTGTTGAGTTGTAATTAACTAACTCACACTAACTGGGTTATAGTGAGTTAAACTAGTTCAAACAGTTGGAGGAACTAGTAGGAGGTCTAGTAGTGGGGAGCAACTTCAATGTAGATTCACTACTCAACTAGTTAACTAAAGGTTCACTCATAAATAGCTCATTCATGTTAGTTCAGAGGAAGACCAAGTTGAGATTAGAGTTCAAGGGCAGTGTACTATTAGTTGTATAATTTTCCGAGTTGTAAAGATGGTGGAGCCAACATATTGTCTAAACTTTACCCATATCCTTGCACCAAAAAGTATGTATATATAAATAATTCCAAGTTAATATAAGCATTACAGACAATGTATTCCACATGGTTCCAAGATATAGTAGCCCCACACGAATCGATATAAGAGTAAAACATTTGTACAATAAGTCATGAAGGGGGCATCGTGAAGGGATTTCTATTGTAACCTTTTTTTTAAATAAGTAATCTACAAATAGAACCAATTAATTATTGATTATATCGTACATTTATATGTAAGGTAAGTTAGATAAAAAAATATATAAATTAAGGTGTTAATCGAGAGACATTACAACCACATTCATTAATATAATTATGCTAATTACTAGTGCAACCATACAAATTAAATGGTTGGTTGATAAACATCAAAATGCTTACTTCAAAATACATGCCATGTTGCTAAAATTTTAAAAAACATGAAAATTAACTAAATTATAACTTTATTTAAAAATTTTATTATTAATATTATTAACGTAAAAAGAATTAATATATCAATTAAAGATGTATCCATTTAAAAA